>JAQGAP010000249.1:0-47441 GCA_034697805.1 Orchesella bifasciata
TAAAGTTGCATAATTAAAACTAAAACTGCAACACATCCTCTACCCAGGTCTTCAGCAATTTCAGCGTTGCTTAAAGCTTTAAATATTCGAAATGCTATATTATGATATTCATTCCTCATATTAGTATAACGTAGTTTGCAGATGTGGCTGGGTATTGCGGAGCCTAATTATGCATAAACGGAAACAAAATGTGCAACCGGATTTAGATCAGTCAAAATGAAATGAAATGTTACACTTGTGTTTCGTATAAACCATTACAATTGAGTTAAAGACGTGTCAACGTTCGTTCAAAGTACCAAACATTCGCTAACAACAAAATGAACAGCATTACCCACGACCATAATTGCGAATAAGGGTTGAAACTCAAAAAGGTGATATCATAACATCATCTCCTTACCAAGATGATAGCAATTTACAGCTTTATGTATTACTATTATGACACAGGATTAGAAGACGGATGTACGCAATAGCAATGACATACTCTCCTATGATCTCCTATGTGATTCTCAAAACTTTTTCATTTTTCATACATTTGTCCCAACAATGAAAATTCAAATATACATTGTAAATCAACTCCGTATAGTACATTGGTTCCGCATCGGTATTCATGTGATATCAAAATGCAAACAATTTTAGGGGACGTCTACAACGGTTGAGAGAAAGGAATGAAATTGCTCAGTATTCGGTTGAATAGAAGTATATTATCTCTAATTTTAAAAGATGTAATTTCTTTACCCACTGAATCACTAATGGCCTCCTAACAATCAAGGTCACTCTTCTTCCTCAGGTAATATTATTGAATTTTACCATCTTCGACTGAAATGAAACCCGTTTTCATATCCAATAGCAATAACATCATTATTGTGTTATGCATCACGACGATAACACTAACATGCACGGATTTATACATTTTATGTGCATGCATAATATAATATGCATAATATTGCTTACTTGCACGGTCTATACTACCAAACTATACAGCAATATATATATGTACACGCTTGTGATACAAGTAGGCACCTTCAATACATTGTTACATTGTACAAAATTCATGCAGAAACCAAAGTATATAATTTCGGCGAGCATCTTCTGCATTCAATATTCCCTTTCAAGAGTTTTCTCCCGTAAAAGCTCTAAGAGGATGGGCAAAACTAAGCAGGTGTAAAAACGTAGCAATTCATTCATCGAATACTTGAACAATTTATCTGCACTCTCCTTAATACAATTTTCAAAATTTACTCTGACTTTCCAAGGATAAAGATTATGTAAAAACAAAGTTGACACGGCTGTCAGGGTTTAGTCAAGTACGAGGTTAGAACTTTATATCCAATACTACTGGAATGCAATTCCTTGCCAATGAATTGTAGGAGTCCAATTGTATGAGGAACTTGTTACTATAATCTGGATTATGTAGCAATCTGAATTCAGGATCAAAACATTTTATAAATATATGCACATATTTTTGTACAGATAAGTTATTTCACCAGAACTAGGTTGTGAAATGCCGTTGAGAAATATGAGTATGACTGCAAGAGAAAAAAATTTACATGTGTGCCATTGTTAGAATAACAACCTTTTAGCCGATCGATACCTGTTAACACTGAAATAAAATCCATATATGATCTTTTATGAATTGGCAAAAGTTGGGGGTCCAAAAATTCTCATTCCGACTTTGACAGGTTCGCAAACCATCGCATTGAAAGTGTTTAAGGAGAAAAACAAAATATGCACATAAACGGAACCGACATGCCGCCACCTGAAATATGGGGTTTCAATTGTGAAACACCACAGGACAGAAAAGGGATTCGCACAAAGTAGCTATACCACTCAATAATGGCCAGATTATGGGTTCTCGTTGTAGAAGGAACACAAAAAAATTTGGGATTGCAAAATAATATATTTAATATAATGTAATATTATGTTTTTCATCCGTATCGTCGTGATATTTGCTGTTTTCACGCATTCAACCACATTTTTACAACTGTTGATACGATAGTAAACGCCAGGTATAATATGGTGGCATGTTTTGCCATACACCAGACAATTTCCCCCATTGAAAGTTCTCTAGATTTTATTTTTTTACGTTTAAAAAAAATAATTTTCAATTTTTACTGCCCACCTTTTGCGGCAAGTGTTATGTCTTGTGAGCTGCATGGTGCTGACTGCTGATCATAAGCCTATAGCATGGTGATATGCTTTTCCCAGTATGCTCCATTCTCTTGGCTGTTGAGAAGACTGCCTCTAATAAAGATTAGGAAAAAAGTAGCGTGACAATGGGCAAGGTTATGAATTCATGACCCTCTTTCTCTAGGTATGGCAAGGCCATCCTTAAAAAGTAATTAAGTTTTGCCTCTCCCTTGCCTTCCCACGTATTCTTTTTTGTCGCTGATAAATAAGAAGAAAAGCAAGAATACTCTCGCAATCCGGATCTTAGTTTTGATAATGGAATGTTTTTATTCAAGATTCGTATTAGCAGACGTCAGACAGACTTCCACTCATTAATTTTAAACAGAATGGACTCAACTGAATTTTAAAACCTTATGGCATTCTATGATCTTTGTTGCAAAGAAGTTGCGGGCTCATTCTCAGCTAAAATATGAAATGACGACTAAACTTGCTGTGGCAAAATCATAAAAGAATGATTTAGATTTGATTTTGCAGCATAAACGTTTACCTGTCGTAAGTTGCAGAAAATGAAAGTTGGTTTTCAAAAGTTAGACGAATGGGTAGCATATATTTTGTAAATGTTTTTAACGATAGAAATGCCCGAGTTGGTAAAGCAATTTGACTTTACTACACCATGGTAAAAATCTCCGAACAGCCAAGCAAGCTGTGTTTAGTTGTACAATATATTTCGCATCTTCTGTGCATCATCAGCATCGCTAGCAGAGCAGAAATCCGCCTTGTTGCGATATCACAACTTCTTTTTTTACTACCAATCATGCTCTATTCAGTAAAAATGAAGATACTTACGTACCTCGAGGATTTTCCGGCTCTTCGCTGCCATATATCTCATAAAGCCATGTTCACTGTTTGTGCATTGCTTCCAGAAGTTGGCAGCAGTCCTAAAAGCATATTTTGAACCAGTTTCACAATTTAGTTTTACTACCTTATATAGCCCCCAGACAGGGAGCACTCATTCAGATAACACATTTCGTCTTAAGTTATATTTCATTGAAAAAATTGGTGGTGAGTGTGTGGCTCAGGAGTAGTTCAATTATAAATATTCTCTCTTTGACTTGAAGTTACTTGATGCTGCTCTACTTTAGATGTTTATACAAAATTCATATTTACACGAAATACTAATATGCCTGATCTATGCGCCTATGTGAGCAGTGCATGTTTACAATCCTTCATGAGTGACACTGACAGTGCTAAATGTGAAACATCAGTAACTCCGAGTTTGAAACAGAACAGTAAAGCTTCTTTACGGACTTCTGGTTCGGTAATACACCATAAACGAAACGAGCAAAGATAAACACTGTGTGGTATCATGCTACGAGCAGATCTCAGAATGGAAACTTCTGCAGAATTCTAGTAGTAACTTGGCCGAAAATTAGAAGGTGTTATGAATTTATTTTGATTAGACGATTAGTTAATGGCTATACACTTAGGTATAATTCAGTTATTAGTTAATACACATTGGATTGCATTGCGCTCATGTAAAAAAGTAAGATTAAACGTAATAGTCTAACGGTACTGCAATTTTTCATATTACTCCAAAAGCTCAATCAAATGGGGGATACAGATGTGGGTTAGTTTCTTTAAACAAATATGTTTCAGTTTCCTCTGGCACACCACAGGTACATCCTAGTGCCATTGAATATGAACCAGAAGCTGGTAAAGTAGAGTTTGCTCGGTAAGTAATAACTACATTTTTAGAGCTCGCCCTACCCTGATTAACGGCATAGTCTACCAATCGTTACGCAATGGATTGGTGAAGTGTGGGCGACCAGGGATCTAGCAACGTATCCGATATTAAACCAACCGTGTACTTAGTTCAATCCAATCAGCTTCATCGGAGATTATATATATATGTATATATAGTATGATAAAACTAATTAAAAGATGCACATATTTTAATTTAAATGAAATGAGTGGAAAGCATGAATCATAGATTACAGACACTGTTAAGGTATGTTATTCAGCACTAGGCACGACGTGCTACCTAGTTCTCCTCAAATCGACATCAGTTTGCAGGCTATTTTCATTCATTCAAAAAAAACTACGTAATGTATGTATGTTCATATTATAATAGTACACAATCGTGGTTCTCTATTGCCTGTCAGTTGGCTGGCTGGCACTTGCATTACATTGGCCGATTACATCCTGTAACCTCCATCACAGTTTTCATTCATTCAAAATATCATGTTCCTCTTTCAAAACCTGCATGATGCGTGCAGGCAGACGCGGAGATACGTACGTCAAATGAATGCCGTCTGAGGACACAAATTATACGTACTAACACACATAATACGCTACATATTGTTTAAAACCAGTGGGTACGGTACAGAGCTAGCTGAGGTTGATGATGATGATGCTAATGCTAGTTGATTCTATGTACGTATAAAAGAGCAATTATGGGTTGAATGTATGGTTGGTTTTATACGAAATCCAAGATTCGAGGGATGGATGAAAGCCACTAACATCAGTGCAGTGGAGCCTCTGGGTATCATGCCGAATGATGATTACGTTGATAAAAGTGTGGTGTGTTGCAGCAGCCAAGCCAGCTCATGATGATTATGATAGGCTCTCTCAGGTATGTTGGATTAAATAAGCTGAATAATGTTATTATGTTTACATCACCGGAAATGGGGTTGGAAAAACTCACTGATTTACAATGAGGACGACAGGAAGCATCCTTCCTGGGTTTCGAGTTCTCAGATTTTTTCATGCTCTTGGTGCATTTCTAACCATTTAATACCCCTCAACTCTCCTAATACTGCTGACTAAACCTACCTACCACGTACACCACCAACATGCTGCTGTTGCTGCTGCTCCTGTTTTCCACAACTGCACCCCTTCATTTCAAGTTATCTCCGATACCTCAAGCCTTTGCAGAGCTCTTCCTTTTTTCTAACCAATACCAAATTATGTATCTAACTTGATCTATGATTTTGCGTCTGAATTGTATTTCCTCTTGCATCAGATGTCTTCTTGAGAACATACACAGATGTTCATTCCTTTCCTGATGCCTGATGCAATTGTAGATTTCCGCTCCAAGTGGTTTTATCTATAAAAGTTTGTGAACAAGAGAGGTGAAGTACGTCCGTGAGTCTGTAGCATTCAGACAAACTGATTGCATTCAAATTAAGAGGAAAAGTAGAGAAAAAAGAAATCATTCGCCACCTTTTCATGTGCTCGACTTCTTGCGCCGTTTGGACTAACTCAATCTGTGGAACCAGTTTACATAATGTTCTGATTTCAATCAAGAAAATGGCCTCCGCTCTCATGATTTTTTGGAAGGATTTAATGTAATTCTGTTTTATAACATGGTCGCAAACCACACTTTCAACATTTTCTGGTGAAACTATTTGCAACCCTTTGACAGGAAGTTATGAAACGTTGACGTTGGACTTTTGATATCCAGCCTGATATGCATGTTTTTATAGGATTTTAATTGCAAAACAGTAACAAACATATATTAAACATGTATGAGGTTATTTAACGCTGGACTTTGCTTTCAAACATGAACTGCGTCAATTGGTTTCTGTCAAACGTTCACTTTGTCAAAGATGCAAATGATTTTTTTGCTGATCTGATCCGATCATGCAAGCATATCCGTGATGCTGAATAATATCCATTCTTTCTTGAACTCTTTTGCTTGATCAGCAAATAATATTTGCAAGCTCAATATCTTATAAGCTTCAATTGGTATTTATACTAACGCTACCATATAAAACTTCGCCGATAAGTACATTATCAACATTCGGATTTAAAATATGAGTGCATGGACAGATGTGAGCATGAAAATCGAAATGAGAAATAATTTTGCGTGGGAGTCACTCCAGCTTCATCTAAAAAACGAATGCGTTCACATCTTTCATAGCTTAAGTACGTTATAACCATGTAAAAATACTTTTGGCTTAGTTTTGAGGAGATGAGCTTGAAAATTCACCAGCAAAAAATCTATTATTAGCTCGTTGTTCATCGGAAGGAAGACTTATGAAACGCTGTTTTCCATCAGTTTCCATTTTCATGTTTTCTAGGTAGACACTAGGTATCAGGATCAGAACAAACGAGCCCATTGAGGAATACGGAAATCGAATTAATAAGAAAATACCCCCGAAATCAAACAAGGAGCAGACAGATTGGAAGCCCGATTTCGTAGGAAGCTGACGCGCATCCATGTGCTGCAGGAAATGACGAAAAAATTTGGTAAAGTAATTCATCCTGAAACAAGGTTGTCTCCTCTCCTTTCTTTCACCTTTAGCTGCTCGTCATCTGCAGCAAACTAATATGTTCCTCAGAGTTAGAAACAGCTCCTTATTATTATGATTGGTGTGTACAGCATAAGTAACACCACTCTCGAAAGAGTTAGAGTTCAAATGTATGAATGTGCAATGACGTGGTAGCTCTGAGAGCGGATGTACGTTTGTATGAAATGAATGTAAATGTAGAAAAAATGGAATGGAACTTCAATTTCGTTGTGACTTCACTATAATATGCTACGGCTGTTGGTAGAGTAGTGCAACCTTCTCTGTGAATTTGTGTGCAAGCGAGCAAGCACACATGAATGAGGATGTAATGCCTTAACGATGATGATGATTCGGCGGAGATAGGGTTCCTTTACTGCGCCTTGCTGCTGCAGTACTTGTGAATTGAAATCGCTCGTCTGTTGTTCTCACTTCGGAAGAGAACAAAAGATGTGTGGAATACTGTACATGCCGCAGTGTTTAACTCCATGGTGTCGTTATTGTAAGCTTAAAACAAGCACATTTTTTCTACCCTCGATAGATTTACTTTTCCGGTCATCACAACTTATATTATTTGCGCTAAACCCTCTCAACATTTCATAAATGTCACTTTTCAAATAGTTTCGCTCAAGACTATGAAAATTATGAGGTAAATGAATCCCTAAACAAGATTTTGTTTTCCGTAGAAAGAATAGAAAAGCATGGTGACTACAAACATTGTTGCTTTAGTTTCTCACGATCAATAATATATAATCAGATTAGGTGATTGGCTTAAGACTCAACCGCATGATGCTTCTAATGACTAGTTTGTGAAGATAAAAATACAGTTCAATGCTAGCAGGGTACCTAAGAACCTGCTACTTTCTCAAACCATGCAATAAACAAATTTGATTAATAAAACTATTTCCACGTCTCAACTTTTTGCGATTTCTGAGAATGGACTTAAATTTAAAATAAATTGTGGAGTAATGTACACAATAAAAAGCAAAGAAGTGCTTCATGCACTAGAGAATGTAACAGTGCTAAAAAAAATTGAAAAGAGGATGCATTACATTCTAACTTCAGTCGGACGCTTTAAGTACCTTCAAAAACTTAAATTTGACCGGCCACTCATGACCTGCGGCGAACTACAACAATGCATATAAATATGTATAGAAAAATATTTCTAAAAAAAATTACACACTTAGCGAAACTCGTAAAACTAATTGACTATAAGCTAAATAAACAGGGATTTGTGGTATGGTAACTGAGAATGCATCGGACTAGTAAAAAAAACTGAATAAAATGTGCATCGGATCAAGATTCATACATAGCACAAAACTTTTAGAGGCTTAATTTGTAGTTTCCTCTAAACTTGTTGTGTGTGTGTGTAAGAGAGGCAGATTGCGAGAGAAAAGAGAGCGGATGCATGTCAATATGGTACAGAATGAAATGGAGTTGAGAGAGCTGTTTATATGTACAACTACATCTCATACAGGAAAATAAGGATAGAATGAAATGATGGTGATGATGGTGGTGGTGGTATTAGGAGTGTAGTCGTGTATACTATATGTGAGAAACCCTTTTTCTATGTAATATTGACGGAAAAGGAGACCGGAAATGGCAGCATATGTTGCCTCATTTTGAGTGGAGAAGAGTTAAACTTAAATCTGAAACTAAAAAGTGTTGTTGACTTGACTGACATTGTGTTGCTGATGCTGCCTTGCTTTAAAACCGCTCCTGTTGTATCTGTATCAAACCCGTGATTGTATACGGTATACCGGTTAGTTGCGGAGAGGTGCATTGCACTGAAGTAAATGAAATGCTGGTTTTCATACCAGTCTCCGCTCCATTCTCTATCTATCCTGGTCTTCCATCGCTTCACATTCTGAGCGAAGAGCCTGTATTTTTCTCAAATTTACTGTATGAATGGCAGATGCTACTCATCTAAGAAGAAAGTGTAGTACTCACTAACCAAACCATTGTAAATATCTACTCCATTACAATCAGTTTAAGATTGGATTCTGGAGTGTAATTTTTGTAGCATATTTGTCGCCTATTTCCTTTCCCTGTGATGATGATGATATAGTGGGGGATGACGATGACATGTTACCTTGACACTCGAATAAAAATGTGGGCAAATTAAATCACAAAAAAACTTGATAATATTATTTACATATTTTTGACTGCATCCCGCACCTTTCAATCCATTTATCCTCCTTCATTTCTGGGAAACCTGCTGTCAATAAATAATCTGAATTCATGCAGTTAGCCACGTTTATTCAGTTGGGAGTTTTGTATGTATGTGGATGACATTGATATGTTTAAACTCGACTGATACATTACATTTCGACAGAAGTATTTCCATCCCATGTACGAAACTCTCAAAATTTTGAACCTTCTCAACAATAATATTGGTAATGACAGATTAGATCTTTCACAGGCTAATACCCATTTTCCTAGTGCGTTATGTGTGTGATTCGGGAAGAATGCAAAATAATTTTGAAGATCGTCAACCTTGTCGCCACACACTCGTGTATGAATATTATGGTTCATGGAAGCAACTTGTGAGTAAATAAAATTGAGAGCAGAGTTTCAAATGTTGAGAATTTTCATTTCCTTTTTGACTGCCATTTGAACCGCTCCACCCTCCAACTCCGCTGTCCTTTCCTTTTCCTTCCAGAAAAAGCTGTTTCATATATATTGTGTACAATTGTGTGCGTACACGTCGCGCGACGGGATAGAATCCTGCCATATATCAAACATTGAATGATGAGATTTATCGCTATAATTTGGTTGGGACATAGTATTTGGGTTTTTGGGTATACGAGCATATAAGGAACAACGAGTATAGATACACACACATACAAGAAACTCGGTCAATGGTCAATAATGGTGTTTTCATATGGGAAATTCTCAACAGCTTCTTCTTCTTCTCTTCCTTTTTTCCTTTAAATGAAGAAAAATTTTGACAATGTTCTGTGCGACAAGAGGGAAACATAAAATACATCAATGGATTTTTAGGTCTGTTTGGCGTATTCATTCCGGCTTGTGGATGGAAACAAAAGTAGAGTCTGGTGTTAAGGTTCGTGCAGCATGAATGGAGGCTTCGGATGTAAGATACCTTTTATTTTGGAAATGTGCATTGAATTCTTGTGAAAAGATGCGAAGGAAACACGCATCCTTCTTTTTCCAAAGGGAATATAATGGTTGAGCCGCAGTTGAACATCTTTTGAAACATTTACAGGGATACAACAACACACTATATTCATAATTTCTCAAAAATACACAAAGAGTGAGAGAGCGAGAGGAGAACAAGTCCAATCCTTGTTTTCTTGCTTTTCCTTCATCCTACTTGAAATCTTTTGCTTTTATTAGCTCACTGCATCTCCAAAAACTTGCATGTGTAGTTGCATTGTTTGTCCTAGTGTCCTGAGCATTGCTTCGATTTATTATATGAATTTTTGAAAAATATAATACAGAAACAAACGCATACTGACGTATCAAGCCACTTTAAATAATGTACTATTTAATTGAAACTGACAAACTAATCGTAATTTTCATTACGGCAATCCAAGTTTACTCAGATTCGGTTCTCAATCTAAACTTTTTGGAAAAAGTGTATTTATTCTGGCTTCAAAACATATATTTACCAGCAACAGTAAAATGCACTAGCGCCAGAAGGACGTTTTACTTGAAATTGTGCTATAACAAGTATTCTACAGTACACATTTTTGTAAAATAGTAAAACTCCTAACCTAAAGGTATGACAGTTAAACACAACTTCACTCCAGGTTTGAAATGTCCAGTAACCCAAAAGACAAAATTATTGGAAAATAACGTTGCAATTGCAACTCGTAACCTTCGACTTTGATCAAATCAATCCAACTAATTCATAGGCTAGCCTCATTCACATCTGCGTATAATCTGGTTCATTATCAACTTCTAAAGCCCATACAGAGAAAAGACAGGAAATATTTGAGAAGATTTTGTGTTCGCCTCACTCCGTCTTCGAAGAAAGAAGTCCATGTCGTGCATGATATTTGAGCGGTGTGTTAAACTGCTTGTCTGCCTTCAACAGAAAAGCATTATTTTTTTTATTCAGCTCTAAAATGTATGTACTCAGGCGTTCATATTTACGGTACCAGTTGTTCAGTGACTCACTTCATTTCGTACATCCGTGAGCACATATGGGTAATAAGGACCAAACGCACGAAATTATATTGTGCCTCTAAAGAAGTATATAATCCTCCTACTCTGATATTCCATCTGTGTTACAGTCTCTCTCTCAAAGCATTGTGAAACACATAAACCGAGCTGAAGAAAGAGAAGGAGCACGAAACGCCAAGAAAAAATAGAGGATGAACTGAGCTTTGCTAGCCATGGACCGAAGACGGTTTAACTGCCTCATGAGATGTTGAAATACTTACAAGGGAAGTATTTTAGAATTTCCTCATTATACTCCTTCCCTGACTATATAAGAAAAGTCAACATTCATGTTATGCTCGTTTCGTCCTTTTATGAGTTAAAAGACAAAGTCCCCTACTCACATACTGGTTTCCTTGAGCTAAAGTTAAACGCTCCTCTTCTCTCCATTCGTTGACATGATTAACATATGGCTAACTGGCTTTTCTAAAGATTTTTTGTCCAGCCAGTTCCTCTCTACAAGTTTATACTCTGCGCTAGCTAGCTAAGTAAGTTACAACAACTCAACTCAAATTTACACCACAGATTTGGTGTGTACAATGGAGAGCGTGATAGGATCGAATGAACAAGTGAGCCTTTTTCCTCCGCTCTTTCCAGTTCTTCAAGAGAGTGAATAAAATAAAAGGGTAGCAGTGTGTGTAGGGGTTTTTGGGCTGCTATTTCATTGCTCAGCTTCACAAGAAATGTATCATTGCATTAATACACAGCTTGGGCTTCATGTGGAATACAAAAGGGAACGCAAATAATTTTTATGACACGAGTATTCTTGTCCAGGCGACGGATGGATGGATGAATGTTGTTGCTGTTGAGATTTTTAATCTGCTATAAACTACACAGTGCATGCAACTGTTAAGAATGAATGTAAGTAGTCACGTAAAAGGCAAATATGGATGGAGACGCTTCCTGGCCTTTGATACAGAAACAAAAACGCAATGACACTCTCCATCCTTTTCGTCTTCCCTTATGACTGAAAATAGACAGGAAGTAGTTGAAAAATACGACATCATCATGATGATGATGGGATGCGCTATCATAATCCAGGGAGGCAGTGTACTTTAATGCATTTGGGAAGGGACTGGTGTAAAAATGGGATGATATAATATAATGAGTTTCAGGGTTTGAATCCATTTTAAGGGGTCCTTCTCTCGTTAGTTTAGTTCATAGGTATTTTTGGTAGAGCCATTAAAGCTTTGTGCTCAGGATAAAGTCCTTCCTTTATTCTCCATCTGCTTGATAACTTTTTTCCGCTTCTTCTCTCAGAAAACCTGTTGAATTACATCCATGTATGTCTTCCTTGGGTTTACGTACGTCATCTGTAACCTGTTGAACTTACCATTGCCTTTCTTTACAAGAGATTTGGGAAAGGGAGTCGTGCATGATTTCACAGCATCCTATTTTTAACGACACATTCATGCTGATAGTTAGCCACCATTCAACCAAGAAAGAAACTTTTGTTTTGTTCAAATTATCCTAAGAAAGGGTTATTTTCAACAGGCTTCAATGACTAATCGAGCCCCATTTCCATTTATGCAGAGAGAAACATAATGAAACGAGAATTTGGACTGGGTCATTAAAAATGACAGTTGTGTGCTGGGTTATACTAATGCATGCATGATTTTTTTCTATACAGTTTTTACAGCGTTCCATATTCGCGGTAAAGATTTGCAGCCATAAAAGAGTAAACTGAAATATGTCCAAAAATAAAACAACGAGACTCAGAGTCAGTCTGCCTCGGATGTGCTACATCCGCTTTCTAATCTCTCAGTAATAATCGTCAGTGACAGACGAATTGCTAAATGGCATTTTTTGAACGACAAGGGAACGTCGAGGTTTGAGTGAGTCTTCAAAGAAATGAGTCACAGTTAAAATTAAATGTCTTAAAAAATTTACAGTATTCAAAATTGCAAGGCTGATGAAACGATTTTGTTTGTATGAATGATATGAAATGGGCGCTTTCTTAAGCAAATCTTATATATGTTCATGCAGACGACGTGCTGGTGATGATGAGGTTATCATGATCTCACAGGAAGTTCCAAATGGGATGCAGAACAGCCAAAGGAAATAATAAAATGCCATAAGAACAACAACAAGAAAGATTTTTTGTTTCATTGAGTAATGAACTCTATAAAGCAGTTTTGTATTTTATCATTCATCATATATATATATATGATTTTTGAAGATGTATATTTTGTATTGTGTATTAGTTTCTTCGCGAGTAACTGTATTTATCTTTGGAATTTGAATCATCATTATCAACATCAGTAGTGTAATAATTCCTAACTCAATCAGTTCACAAAAAAAGATTATTACAGCGACAAAAAACATTTCAAATTATATCATCATGATCAATAATCAGTCTTGACATATTGATTATATATTATTACTCGTATTCGGTTAATACGAGTAGCGGTGCTACTCTCACATAAAATATTGATACATAATATATTACCGTTATCATATTTGTGTTGTATATAAAGTCAAATTAACAGCATGCAAAAAAAAATTGTAGTTGGTCATGCATTGTTTTGTAAAATAAAATTTAGGTGATTGATATAGTTTGTAAGAATTGACTGGCTATGCCTTGAATCGAATCCAGCAAATAAAGAGCATCAAAACAGAACACAACTCAAACAAATAAGACGTTCACAGACAATAATGACAATATAGATTTTTCAAACGAATGGTCACACTTTGAGTTTCTACCGGGAAATATTCCTCAACTATTTTTACCGAATTATAACTTTTCTTTCATAAGTAAATTTAAGTGATGTATGATATGAAGAAGCTAAATTTGTGTGATATAATAAAACTTTAACTGAGTGAGTCGAAGACCTGTTTCTTTGTGATTCGAACAGTAATAGGTAGGTAGGTAGGTATAACAATTGGGGCGAAGAAGGTAAAAGATATTGTAATAATTTGTAGACTGAGTTTGTAAAATATCATATCATCAGTTTTTAAGCAAGTATACGTAAACACACACTGTGCCTAGCTATGTCAAATCACGTTCATCAACATTTCAAAAAATTCATCTTTCTTTGTAGAATCCAACGTAAAATAAACACGGTCTGTTTGTTGTTTACTGGTGCCAACTTCGTACCTGAATACATTTGTATAAAAAACTATTATTCATTTGTATTATCTGAGATGTAGACTTTTTTCCTCTCTAAAATTGTAGTAGAAGCAGCGCGTTTTTCACTATTATAATCCTTTCCTGCGATCCTGACTTCCTTAATATCCATTTAGTAAAATCAGCCTAAAGTCTGGTAGTTGTATAATCTAGCTAATAATGATATAATAGATAGATATATATATATGTCTATGAATGAACCTAGGGCTAGCTATATAAAATTAATAAATGAAGTGTTGAAACATGTATACTCCAAATGAAAAAGTTAATATACGATATAATGTTATCATTGACTGAGTCAGTCAAAGGATAGAAACTTATTGGTTCCGGCTCTACTTGCCACCACCGGAGGATGACTGTAACGACTGGGAGAGCGGTGATGGTCCTCATCTTCAGACATGTCCGTTCCTGCAGCCGCCTCTCTGGATGAAGGTGCTGCGGAGCTTCCAAAGGTGGGGGATGATCGATGACAGGTACATCCATTGTTATGGTATTTTTGATAGGCCTTCTCTGCAAGTCCTATGCAACCCCGACATGGCCAATATAAGCAAAGGCATGGTAACACGACTGACATAGCTGCCATGCAGCCCCATCGCCAAAATTTTCTATGAGGAGCACAAGAACACGGTTTGTCTGCACACAGGACACCACCATCGGGTTCATGGTTCTTGCCACAATGATAGAACACTGCTTTCACACAACACAGACACGTAACATAGTCTAGGAAAGGTTCAGGTCCACAGTGAATACTCTTGGAGCAAATCCACCTGGAGGGGAGTGGACGTGGGGTGGCACAGGCCTCACACCGACATCTTCGACAATAAGGGCATGTTATCGATGACTCTGCGAGCTTTACTTTCCCACTCTCTGATGATGAGGATGACTCGTCCTTAAGCAAGTTTCTTTTGGTCGGTTGCGAGGTTACTACACTGCTCACATGACTACTTGTATCACTATGGCCTTTCTTAGTTCTAGAGTTGGTGGGGAGTCTCACTTGCTCAGCGGCAGTTATCTTAGAGTCCAACCGAACACTTTTCCCACTACCACTGCCTCCACCATGATGATGATGAGACACGCTGGATCCACCACTAGTTCCACCACTACCACTTGCACCACTGCTACTGTGATGTGAAATCGGAGCACCCAAATACACATTTCCATGCCGTTCCGACGTGGGACGGGGCTGATCTAGAGATATTGGTCGTGCTGAGGGGAGAGGGGGAAGCGGAGGGGGTGAACTTAGCAGGCTTCCTCCTTGCCCGGGGGAACTGCCTCCCACATGAACGGGAGCCAGTTGGGAACGTGACAATGGTCTGACGAACATGGTGGGCACGCTTCCAGGACCAGGCCTGCTTGTTGAGGACGACGATGTTGTTGATGAGGGGTTAATAATGTTGGTGGCCAGGGTCGAAGACACCGCCGAATGACCACCACCCACTCCACGTGGGTTTGGCATTGTGAGTCGAGCAGCGGTGCCTGGGTATGTCCGTGTTGCGTTGGAGGAACGACGATTAAACCCATTTTGTGCCATTAGTGATCACCAATGACGAAATTAGCTGCGCGAGCTAGTTTCTGATTGAGGCTCTACTGCCACTGGGCTTTCAACGGCTTGTTACGTCTCTCTCCGACTAATTTCCACATGTAGTTTATTAACTTCTGCATCCCGAACTTGTGTTAATTTGGTATTCGCTGCTCTGTTAAGCTATATGTGTAGGAGTCACTTCTCTATGTTGCAGACACTGTCGGCGGATTCTATTCTAATTCGAATGAGAGCCTTCTTTGTACATCTCGTGAGTTTGAGAGAAGAAACAGAAAAATACAGTCATCAAAATTCCACTTTTGCTTCTTTCCTTCTTCATGTCATGCAGGGGCTGGACACTCTCTTATTAATAATGTTACACATATCAGTGTACGGCAATACTACACAGTTTGTCCTTTTGCAATACGTGCTCAGTGCATGAGTACACGCTTTACTCTCTGTCTTTTTTAGTATAGCTGGAATTGCAACATCAGTCGCCGTCTCTAATCGACTATGATATTATTAACGAGGTGCTCTTTGCTCCCGGTTGAGCATCAGTATCTAGGTTGGCCTTCGACATCTCTTTCATTGGCCAGCTCTTTCTTCTCTTGATTTCTTTTCTTCAACTTGACGATAATTTTCTTGTCCAGCATAGTCTTTTTCATCCTGATCCTTCACTATCTGCAACATAGGAAAAATCAGTACAAAAATTACATGAAATCCCATTCAATCATCAAACACATTCACCCTTACAAACTCCCGTATTCCAACTACTATGCGAGGGTATGCTTGTATATATTATATATGTATGTATCTATGTATCTATGCCCTCTCATTTCTCTTTATATATGACATAATATGTATTCAGATAAAATGCTCTCAGCTTACACACCCCTTCTTCCCATTTATGTATATCTCCACACATTTTAATGAGATTATCCATGTACAAGCACATTCTATACATATTATTGCTCAAATCTACACGTTGCTCAAATTCTGTTGAAACATTTGTCAGGAGAGAAAAGAAGATGGTCAGCAATAGGGAAAATAGTCTAACACAGCTCATCATCAATTCATTATCTCTCCTCAAAAGATACACATGCAAACATTTTTGAGTTGATACATTTTATATTATTATGTCTTTCCTCAATGACTCCTTAAAAACTACTGACTGTCCAATGACTTTAAGAGCAATAAAAATACTTACCAAGATCAACCAACCGGCATTTTTATCACATGTTTCAGTAATACCAAAAAAATACTATGTTATGCAGAAATGAATTACTGCGCACGAAATGGACAGTCAAAGCTAATGAACAGATTTGGTTTGATGGGCACATAACCCCGTATACCCTGGAGGAAATGCGAAGGCTTTTATTACATCATTTTTGTTAATTATTCATGAATTGACTCAATTTTTTTTATTGAGAGCGTCATCCTCATTTTTATTACCTATGTCAAAGAATGTCGTTGTCTTGACCAGAATGAAATGAGAAAGGAGTGATTTAGGTAAAAAAAATGTTCATGCCATTTCAGCTCATTATAAGGTTTACAATCAGTGTAATACAAATTTATAGTAGATACAAATGGGTCACCCATTATATATATGACCACTACTGAAATGAATTTAAGTCTGAAACATGATATTCAGCGCATTCATACTCTTTCCTTTCATGGACTTGGGATTATCAAGTTGGTGGATGTTAATTTACATCATGACATTGCGTTTATCTCTTGTCTTATATCAAAAATCAGACTCAAGTGGTCAAGACTAAGACTTGAGTAAACATTCAGCCTAAGTACAGGGAGTATTAAGCTTGCAAGATTCTCAGAACCATTTCACGAGGACTGTTAACACTGATTGCATCCAGCCAATGTTTATCTTGGCACATTGCTATGAAGACGAGTCATTTCATTTCTGTACTGAACAAAAATGTAACATTGGATTAAATTACAGGGGGTTCTTCCAAAAAAATATGCTAGGCAGACATGGACAGCACCCAAATTACTTATTTTGGCTGCAAACACTTTATGAGTTTTACTTGTCGAGAGGATTACGGAGTATACCACACCTTAGTGCCCAAACTTGGTGGTCTTCATTTATATTGTGTTTGTTAAAGGTGCTCCCCATTTCATTGTTGCCCGTTCGTGATGAAATTTAAGCAGCTCATTGAAAGAATGGCATTTCCGGTGTCGTGAGTGGCTCATTCATTGTGTGACACATGCATGCATAAACGCATTACGAATTCCAATGCTCAGTTTTCCCAAAGTTTTTTTAATCATTCCTCATTTATTTATTTTTCCAAGGGTCAATATATCATCTTAATTATAATGATAAGGCGTTAATAACAGAGTAGAAATGAGTGGATTTTTATGCTACAAGTCTGGATTTCTCAATCTGCTGAATCGGCTAAACTTTTCGTCTGCTCCATTCGGAGTTTAAAGCAACCACTTTGCTACCTTTTGAATGGATTCTGTGAACAGCTCTTTTGACGAATTGAAGACATGAACTGACGATGAGTGCTCATGGTCTAGTGACTTAAGATAAGTTAGTCTAAAAATCTCACAATGTCTGGGAGAACTGATTTTGCTCTATGCATATCTGTGAAGTATTAATCGGGATGAAGTCATGTAATACATAAATATACTCATTTATCAACCTTCTTCTCCTTTTAGACCAAGGCTAGAATTTACAAATTGGTAAATGAACAACTCCAAAATGCATACAACGCAGTTTTTTTCAGATTTTTTCAGCGGAGCCCTGATTGACTGGCCAATACACGAAGGAGTTATGACTGGTATGATGTAAGATTACAAACAGTAACATTGCATTTACTGGAAACTGATTATAGAATTATGATGACGTTAAGAGTCGAATGGTGGATAATTTCATTGCATTCCATATTTTCTCATACTTTTCTACATATTGCACAGATATGTAAAGCGGAGCGGAAAACTAACCCGGGTAACTAGTTTGGTTTTTCAATCACTTCGTTTCTTGACGGTTAAATAGAAGAATCACGTGTGTTGTAGTTTATGGCAATCATGTTTATAAATTATGCATTTAATCTGGTTGTTACTTGACAATTTAATTTCCGACTTGTTCATTTTACCATTGGTTTAACAAGCTCTGGACAGGATAAACACGTTAATTTAAATTTAGGGTAACACCCGAGCAAGTGAATTGATTGAAGTAATCTTCAGAAACAAATGATTTACTTAAATCTATTCTCAATAGCAGATTTATCTCCACTCTAAAGTCATATTTTGCAAGGCAATCACCACTACAACTCAGAACAGTTTCAGTAAGACAACCAGAGAAAGCAAAGCATTGAGCTGTCATCGTTACAGCGTTATTGGACAACGAATAAATAAAATCCAGAGCATACTCTAAGAGTCAGGAGATCTTATCAGTTCTTGTAGAAACACTGCAGTGACAACCACCATATACATAAGCCATTACTATACAAATGATGTGACAAAAAATTTATGTTAGATAAATACCAGCTTCAGCCTTTCATATCAAGAATTCATAAGCCGCTGACTGTTCGCTGACATCCTGCATTCCTTTTTCCCTTTATGAAGTTGTTATCATAATGTTTAGTCCAAGAGGAAAATAAGTGTTCTGCTTCTCAAACGCATGTAAATATGAATCGACAGTCACCAGTTCCACGGCATTATTAGACTAGTGTAAGGAGACTCTCAAATTCCATGCATAAAAAGCTTTTGATCTGTGAGTCAAATAAGTATATGACCCATGGAGTAGTCTCTTCATTCATAAAAGTTGATTTCTGGGACTCTAGCTCACTTCCGTCAGAGACCTCAACATTGAGTAAAGCTTATTCAACTTTTGGACACAATACGCATGCAAATATGATTGTCTATTTTTATTCAACCAAGTCAAAAAACATTCACACCACAGTTCTCAGAAAACAGTTGGCTCAACCTATTGAAAAACATTTATCTACCCTTCCACAAATAATTTCATCTCTTTCTGAGCTCGAACACAATCAGCTTGAGAAGCATAAAATTAGTGGCGACGAAACGAATTACGAGATAATTTATGAGCGCCGGGGTGGACGATATAATATGGAAGATGTAAGAAAACAAATGTTATAGCATTTTCGGCAAAAACCCATCTTCATACCAGTAAACTGTCAATCTGACAATCAAAACGGGTCGTTATTTTTCCACTCAAGAAAACACACAGATTTGCTTGGGGCTTCATATTCCCATTAATTGCCTAGAATGGAGTTACCGGACCATCAAAATCGAATTGATATTTATAGCACCATTCAGCAGTCACAGAAGATTAAATTTGAATAAGTGCCGCAGTATATTATATGACCGCTGTTAAAAAAGGAGCTTTAAAAAGCAACTTCACATGTTTACTTGAACATACATAAAAGGAAGTTTTGTACATGCTACGCAGAGGTATTTAGTGCCATTCATAACTATCAGGCTTTTGGCAATAAAATTTCATGGATGCTTTGTGTTCTTGTGCGGGGCCGGGTTATCACTAAAACCATAAGTCAGTCAATGAAATGCCTACAAATTAATAGCTTCTTTGTGAGTCGGGAAAACAGAACGCGAGCACGGTGTCCTTTTCTTGCCCTTATCAATTCCTTTCAAGCACAAAACGATTTAAGATAATGTGGTGAAAGTACCTAGCCTTCTGCCGATGGTAGTAAGTAATAATTATAATATTTCGAGAGCTAATATGATAAAGGCTTCTCTAGCTCGGTACAGCAACCATTTGATCACGTACTTCTGCAAGTTGATAAGCCTCGGCTCTTTATATCGAGCATAGGAAACAGTTAGCTCTAGTCGGTGGTGGTGTGGTGATACGAGAGTGGTGGTGGTATGGTTGTACTGCAGTAACATGAGATGTTAATGTGGTAATAATGGTATTATTTTGATGTATGTATGCAATAACCTCTGCACATCGCTCGTGCTGAAAAGTGTTTTGCTTTTTCTTACGTTTCTTTCGCCCGTTGTTATTACCATAACCAATTATCACCATTTATTACTCTCTGAGCATCACACATATTGTACATTACATTAAGTATGCGCCAAGTGAATGCTACAACTATCCATGTATGTAGTATTCCCAGTTCTGCACTCCTTTGTTTCGTAACGCATTTAACTTTGCTCAATCTTTTTTTTCTCCTTCCCGTGTCAAGTCAAACTGTATTACCTACATCTGTGTGGCAATGAAGTCAGTGTGTGGTATACAGGAACAACATGTCTTGCTCTTTTTTAACTGATTCCATCAAGTTTCATCATTTCACATAATATATGCATGCGCTTTGGCTTGCCTGCCTTTGCTGTACGTACAGCGGTGATTTTAGAATTGGCCATTTCTAAACTAGCATTTCTTTCAGAATTAACTTGTTGGTGTAATACTTAGAAGAAGATAAAAGGATATAAATGATCATAATCTCAGTTCGTCTGTCTAAGTTTCAGAGAACAACGAGTATACTTACGGGGTTGATGGTGATAGTGCGTATCCGATGATGAGGATATTGATGAGGTTAGCGCGGGTGGTATTGCGAGTTGCATATTATAGCTATAAAGGTTGCTGAAGCTTTGCAAGGAGTTGTTACGGCATATAATAAAATGTTGAACACTCTTAAATATTCCAATAGAATTCCTAATGAATTTGGCATACAGAGAGTACTATATTGGAGGTCTAGATTAGTCTTGACGCGAGGTTCCTATTATATTATTATTACTAATAACAATAATAACATTAATGGTCACTCAGACACTGCTCTCCGGTTTTTTATAACTTACACTCTTGGTTTTTATGACATAAAGGCTGTATGCAAGTCACAACCGCAGCAACAGAAACAACAACTGATAATGATTGCGAAAGTACACAGAGAAAAATGTGATGTGTGTGTCTCTCTCTGTCCCTGCGTGTAAAAATTTTTACACATAGAATACTAATGCAGTTGGCTATGGATATTTTATGTCTCTTTTCCCGTCTTGTTATTCACCAGCTCTTTCGTCTTCTTCGCCTCCTTAGCATCAATAGGAGATCCTGCATTATGTTTGAATTCAAAGATGCACTTTTGCTTCTTCTTCTTCCACTCCTGCCTTGCCTTGCATGCTTGGTTCTCTCTCAGAAGAGTGTATACTCGTTTACTTGCTCACTTGCTGCGGTTCCTGTTTCTTGTACATCCCCGTGTTCTCCTTCTTCTGATTACTTTGCAATGAGTTTCTTCTACATACGCATCCGTGCATATGTGTTATGTATGGATTAAAAGAGTTGGTACAAGATTCGATGATTACGGCTTGCTGCTACGAGGAGAATAGGGAGCAAAAATAATAAGAGTTTTCGGCAACTTGAAGTCTCGGTATGAACAGCTCTCAAAATATTGAGTGGAATCACTTGGAACAGGGTTTAGAGACTTGAATGATGATGAATCCTCTATATTCACTCCTGGCTGGGTACACCAAAATCCGAGGATAATAAAAATTTCTCAACTCTTTCTCCATCAATATATTTCACTGACATTCACTGATTTTGGTTCGAAGCACACAAGTCGTCGGTAGGGTTAAATGCAATTCTGTTCAATGTGTTCTCCTCCTGCAGATCTCGCAAGTTGACTTGAAAACTTTGAGGCAATCAAGTATTATAGCTTTGCATCGGTGAGCACACCCAGTGCAATCTCCTTTTAGAGTTAACAAAGGGAATAGGAAAAAAGATGAAGAGAAAAAATGTTATGTGAATATGTGAGTGTGTGTGTGATGAAACGAGAAGCGGCGAACGAACGAATGAATGTGTGAGCGAACGAAGCGCGATAAATGTTAACGAAACAACTGAACAGCTCAGCTTCTGTTCTGAGACTGAGAGTCTTCAGTGAATGGGGACGACGGACGGACGGGGGATGGGATTGTCTGTCGATGTCGACCCAAGCAGGCAGCAGGGAAGGGCTTTTACCACAAATCATTTCTTGCTTTGGTTGCCTGCTTACTTACTTACTCTTACTGTTGCTTGCTTGTACTGTTGTTTTGTTCACCAGTCAGCCAGCAGCATCACCTCACCATCATCATCAGCAGCAGCAGCATTATATATTATTGTAATACTTTAACAGATTCACTTCATCCCAAAATCCCAACAAACCGTACATACATACATTCATAAAACCATCTATATCATCATCCACTATATCAATTTGTGTGTGTTCTCATATACTTTGGTACACATCCTCAACTCGCCTTATATGACGACTAGTTAGTTGGTTGGTGTTACTACTGACTGACTTGACTGCAACCAATATGGTTAGATTATGTTATGTGTGTACATAAAATCGTTCTTTTTACTGATGGTGAGCCTATACACAAACTAGAGACAATATCACATCTCTCTCTCTCTTCGTATATAGTATATAGAGGAGCCGTACAGCGGCATATGTGCGGATATAACTGATATATGAAAGTATGTACATATAGTGTATTTACATTAGGAGCGTATACCTACAAATCCACTGCTATATTATATTATATATGCGCTCACTAGTATATTATCCCAATGGATGGATGGCTGCATGGATGATGATCATCATCAACATGATGCTCTCTTCTCCTTAAGTAAAACTTCCCTTTTTTCAACACCGAGTATAATAGCAGCACGTAGAAGCAGGAGCATTAAATTCAATTCAGCATTCAGTCTTCTTGCCTTGCCTTAATCGTTGTTCTTGTTGTAGGGGATGATGTTGATGATGATAATGATGAGAAGTGGAGATGATATGAATCGTTCGTTCATTTCGTGAGTTCAGTCAGTCAGTCACTATGATACAAAGTTCTTTCATACATACGCTTCTCTAACTCTTCTTCTTTTTCTTCATCTTCTCTCTCTCTCTCTTCTCTTGCTCTTCTCTCTCCCTTACATTATAAATTAAACATTGCTTTTTTCAGTCACTCACACATACATCTAATACCTACGCACAAACTTTACAAACTCATATAAATACAAAGTTTCTTTTGTAACTCTACAATAATCCACATCCACCCGTGTGCTCTCATCATGCGAACGAAGGTGAACTTGCTCATGGATGTGCGGCAGTACGTGTAGCAATAGGAATAGCAGCATGCACACATGACAGGCGCATCTGTAGAGCTGAGATATAGTAGTCATCTATATACTAGCAACAATGGCATTAATAATTTAGGTGTATTTTGTATGCATATTACAACCTTTATTTTTTATTCTTACTATTATTAAGAATTATTTCAAATGCGCTGGTGTGTTTTGGCTACATGTTTACGTTTGAAAGGGTAAGGTTGACTGGTTGTTATTGCATAGCATTGTTTGAAGAGAAGATCATGAAGCGCTGAAAACATTCATCACCGAAACTGTAGAAAGTGGAGAAGATGCTGCAATAACTAAAATATAGTAATAGTGAGTGTAGTGGCAGTGGCTACTCTTAAGTGGATGTACTTCTCTGCTCCTGCAACTACGACGACTACTACTTCTATTACTCTTGTGTTTTATTTTATTATTTCATTTCATTTAAATTTAAATGGGCATTCGCCGAGCATCTTCTGCGCAGAATTCATTACAGTGTAACCGTATACATGAGTCTTATAACAGCTTCCTCGTAATCATCATCACACATGGATGGAAATACTGATTAATGTTGTACATAAAAACAATAAAAGTGTGCAATAAAGATGAAGTTATATGGGCAGACTTAATGATCTAAAGTGGAGATACAAAGGCTAGCTCCTCCGTTTAGCAGAACCACAAAGAGAGTCCATTGCATAATAACGTTAGTGATGATTACCGAGAGCTGAGCTAAATAGGATTTTTTTCGTAGCGCTGGGTGCAAATCTAGGCGCAATTTAAATTTAAAAACACTCATAAGCGACCTAATTATAATACTCATTGAAAGAGTTGCTTCAATTGGATTGGAAGTAGCAGACTCTCTCAAGCAAGTTCGGGGAAATTTAGCAACGCATTGAGAGAAAGACTAGCAGAGCAGTACGTAGAAACAAGGAGAAGAAAACGGCAATGCAAGTGGTAGTCCCACTTGGCTATCTATACGACTGCTTTCCTCGCCCCATGCTAATAATGTGTATGGGCTAACATGTTATTGATCTTGTGAAAATAAGGAGCAACAGATTATGTGGCCTGTTGCACAGTCAGTGTAGCACATGGCCTTCATATTTTTGCACGGGAAGCAAATTCAATTTCATCGTTGGGGCAACAAGTTACGCTTCCTTTGTGGATTGTGTAGTAAACTGTGAATACCTATGTCCTGTTAGAAGAAAACTTATAGAAAAGGATTCCCTGCTCTCATTTGATCATCTGGTTAATTGCAGCTCTGAGTAAAATGAAGACGACTTTTCGGAATAATCATATTTTTCATATAAATGCACACAAATTTCTTTTAAAAAGCAACTCGGGTCGGTGCAGGATCCGCAAACTCATTCACTCTGTGAAACAGCTCTAAATCCCCAACAAGTATTACAGGAGTTTGACAGAACAGAACAAATCAAAAGGATCGAAAATCAACAGAGAGTATATTCATTGTAACAGAGCAACACTTTACACTCAATCTATGTGTGTGTGCATTATATTGTGGAAAGCATGATGATGGTAAAAACTCCACATATGCAAACATATACATAACTGAACCATTGGCACTTGCAGCACTGGTTTTGTAAAACTGTAGCTCGACTTTTCTTCTCTGGCTTTACAATGCTCACCGTGATTATATGCTTCCTTCGCCTCTTCACTCAATCTTTAAACGGAGAGCTAATACGCTAGGCAGCAATGTAAGGATGGCATAAGGCAAGTAAGTGATGTGTGTGTGAATCCTTTGTCAGTGAAACAAGCTTTCGTTCAAGATTTTCTTATTGAAAAATCCTGCCCAGTTACACAGATCGCATCGCTCATCATCACGATCATTATAATAGTATTACAATCATGTTGTATATCCTACTTGTGGATGATGATGATGATGATGAACATCCACAATCATCATCATCGTGTCTTTTTCCCATTTGAAATCTTCCATGAGCATATTCACCACCTATAAGCTTGCTAACATTGCACCTACCCTCTAAACAAAGTCAAGTATTAAAAAAAGAGAACCGGCCGGAATACAGGAAATCCATATACATCCGTACTTTTTTAGCAACGCGTGTGTGCCTTCATTCTCTGCAAAAGGCGCGCATGTGTAAGCACAACATCGCTAGAGATGATATGATATGACATTTTCAATAATTTTCAATAATGTTCTCAGAACTATAAATTTATGCAAATACATAACACACACGACGTAAGTTGTCCTGAACAAATCATTTTTGTTGTAAGTTAGGCACATGTGCTACCGAAAATGTGGAAATGAAAGATCTGCTTAGAACTAAGGACCAATGCATTTGAATGTCCATTCCTTTTACACCAATATAATATCAACTGGAACTGGGCCTAAATGATAAGTAACAAATTAAAGTGCAAGCGTGTCCAAGTCAATCGGCTGTTAAAAACACATGAGTCTCCTTGCATCCTTTTCGGCACTTTGTTCTAGGCTGTGTATCATATTGTAACTGGATTTGTCAAATTAGGGGCAAAACCAAAGGGAAACTGTCAAACCTTTCTGGCGATGCTTTCACAGTACCGCTACTGCTGTTACTTTTTGAGCGGTGCCAGTTTTAATTAATATTTTCTCAATGCAAATAACCTTTCTCATAGTAGTGGAACGGAAAGTGTAGGATGAAAACAATCGGATAACTTACGAAGAAATGAGTATATGAAACATTCATTGTTAGGAGGATTGAACCTATAACATTTGTTCTTGAATGGAAAAGGGTAGTCATAAGTAATTTTTAATCTGTGTCCACTTGAGTGCATTGAGGAATTGAAAAAAACAGAAGAGTGTGTTGAATAATGTAACATTTCTAGCGCTTCATTCATAAAATACTTGACTGGTATACACCTCCACATTAATGTTGAAAGTTGTGCGGTGCTGTTGCGGCCACTGATACTTATTTCTTATTATGTAGCTTTTATTACTACCAGCCAGCTCAAAGCTCGTCATCCTCACTCCTGCATGCAGACTTATGTACATTTATATTACGTTGCACTGCCAATCCTTTTTTTCATTGTGCGATGCGATGCGTAGCGTAACGAGACTCTCTCATACAGAATGTTATTTTTCTCCTTTTCACCGGATTAATAAAACTGTCAAAAAAATTCCGAGCGCAGAAAAAGTCTAGATGGTCATTCATGATTACCTTCACCAGTTTCCACTGTTGCTGCTCTGCTCCTGCTGTAAAAAGGAAACAGTCTCATCACTGCATATCGGCCGTAAAAGTTAACTTACGGAGCTCTCTATCTCTGAGCTGCCTGGTGCACATTTACATGTATGTAGTGTACCACACCACACCACCATCGTCAATTCACAAACCATCCCCTTCCATGTTCTGAACATGGTATTGCTACAGTTTTGCTCGCAAACATCAGTTGGATCATCATCACCTTCATCCCACAGCCAAAGAGGAAAAAATGAAATGCCCACTCAGTGAGTTTATACCGTCATCTCATTTTTACAAGCATTGTTGCTTTAATTCATCTATGTAAGCAACGAAGCAAGGAAGAAACCAAGAATGAGAAACCAGCTAGGCGTTCATTCAGTTTTTCTCTATTACCAAAGCACGTATTATCCAACAGTACCACTAGAACACAGTAGTGAATCGAAGCAAAACTATATATTTTTTTCTTCATTGTGCTCTAAACTCAACTTCACTCTCGGTTCTTGTCCCATTCTTTTATTTTTTCTATTATTCATTTCATACACGGGATTGAAGTAAGTACATGTGCATGTTTAGTTTTTAAGTGCGGTTCAAGTGCACACCACCACAGTACCTTTTATTGTTAGTTTGAGTGAACTGTGTGAGTTAGTTTGTTCATTTGCAAGGGTTAGATTACCCAGTGCATGCTCTCAGCCTCAACTTTGAGAATAAATATGTAGGTAGGTGGAGATGGAGAGAGCATTAGAGACAGAAAATTACATGAATGTGTGTACTTCATATTTCCTGAAGGAAGCTCTCTTCTTGCACTCATTTCATAAATGTATGCCTACCATTGACCATGTAGAGGAGTAGGAACTGCATAACACAAGCTAAGATGTAGATAGCCAAGCAACATCAAGATCAAGATTAAACTGAGTCTTCGTGGAAGTGGTATTAGCACCAGAGGCAAGGCAAGTTAGCAGCCAACACTAGCTTATCAACTCTCAACCGCATTATAACCTTTTCCCTTCTAGTAGAAGAGAGTAGCTACGTTGAGATGAATATGAAGAAAAGGAGCGAAGGAAAGCAAAGCACCCAGTACATGCTTGCATAAGGTTTTAATGAATAAGTAGAAAAATACGAGAGAGAGAAAAAACTGTTTTGACTTGCTTCACTTCTCTCTCCATCTGCGTAACAAAAAGGAACAACGGACGGAGAAAATGAAGGCAATGCAAGGCTGCATGAAATGTTGCGTTTAAAAAAGTAACTTACAGAAATGATGATGGTATATGTAGTCAGTTTTCCGTTGAGTACATAAGACTGCTGAGCGAAGGATTCTCATGTTGGATTTGGATGTAGTTGGCGAGGATAATAGTGATGCATGAAATAGCGACACCAAGCCAATTCACGAATGAACCTATCGTCATCTCTTCCCGTCTCTCTCCCCCATTCTGTCTCTCTTTCACAGTTTCTGAATGGAACACGCCCTTCAAATGAATGAATATTGGCGTCGCCACCGCCAACGCATTTTGTAGCAAACTAACAATACAATCGTACTACCATGCCACCATCACAGTCCTCCGTCCTCCCCAGTATGTGTAGCCAAACGTGTGTGTGTATATATATATATGTACATAACATAATAATATGCAATTTTAGACGATTTTTCAAAAACATGACGTTGAATCATTTAATGCATAATACACACGTAAAATATATATGAACGTGCACGTTATTAGATGCAATCAACTTCACGGCCGTTAAAGGCTTGTGTTTTTGTGAAAATACGCAATACATTCATTGAGCATGGCAAGGCAAATATTTTATGTGCTTTTCACAATGATAATAATAACCTGTTGCTTTTACTCCGCGTAGTGTAATAACAAGCTTCTGGCGATTATTTCAGATGATTATTTACACATACACGGAATTTTTATGCTGCTCAGCGTCCAGCTATTGGCGTACACTCTAAATTAACTAACTCGATACCACTTACTAGACTCAGATGCCAACTTGCCTGAATGTGCCAAAAAGCGTGGGATACTAACTTAGATGTGTAGAAAAGGATGCATGCGTTTATCCGGTCAGGTTATCTTCATTTTTAGATTTTAATATTTCGTCCTGATGTGGCTCAGAGATTGTGATAATAAATGTGATGTTCATCTATACATATTAGGTGTGGAGCACTAGGTTCGAAAATATTTGTTCAACTGACTTAATGTCTCCCTCTCTCTATGAAATGCAGTTGAGTCTGTTCCCATTCAGCCTTACGGCTTTCTGGAAACTCTCAATTAAATTTATTGAGCTGTTTAATGAGCTCTCGGGCTAACCGTAAAATGCACTGCCAACCAGCGCTAGAAGAATCGAAGCCAAAGCACATTATTGCGATGAAGGATATTGTAAAGAATGTATAGTGTCTATCACTACGCTAGTTTGTTTCGCAAAGGTATAGTTTCGCATTGGCTCTATGAAACGACTGCTGCTGTCACAGAATTGCGTTGGTATTATTGTTCTATCAACTCACGCCACATCATCTTCATCATCATTATCATCACTACCTCTGCCACTGGTCCAACAATAATGTCAGTAAGAAGAATGAAGAGTAAGTCTACCAGCGCTGGTGCTCAGGGGAGGGTTTGTTGCTGTTGTATGAACAATTCGTAGGAATTATAATGAAAACATTTCCATTATCAAGATGAGCAGAGACGACACAGACAAGGATGTATTCAATTCAATGATTATTATAAAGAACTGTCGTGTACACTTATGAAATGTCTGAGTCTGGTTTTTGTATTTTTTATGTAGTCACTAGCCAGTGCTAGAGACTGGTTTGCTGAGCTAACTAAACAACAAATAAAAATGAAAATCCTAACCTATCTGGATACATGTGAGATGAGATGATGATACTACATGTGGCAGTATTAAGTCTAATGTGGAAGGACAATAGTAACGTGAAAAAGTGACGAGATGAGATGACTACAGCGAGAGGAAAAGGCAGCAAGAAAAAAGCATAAAAAACAAAACACATACGTCCCCAGCTCGTTATTTCAGCTTCTTAACAACAACCCATCACCATTATAATGACAATTCCGGTCACACCCAAAAAATATAAAAAAAAAATCATTCTCTTCATGCTCGATGGAAACCTCCTCATTGTTTGTTATGTGGTGTTGGAGTTTTCCTGCATGCTACGCTTTACCATTTCCAATGGGTTTAGAACCAACCGTTCAGCTAAACTCGTGTGGCTAGGCTAAGCACACAAGTTATCCATGCCATTGACTGGGCATTTGTTTTTTGAAGCAAGGCAGCAAAAAAT
Organism: Orchesella bifasciata; assembly: GCA_034697805.1. Classification (NCBI taxonomy): domain Eukaryota; kingdom Metazoa; phylum Arthropoda; class Collembola; order Entomobryomorpha; family Orchesellidae; genus Orchesella; species Orchesella bifasciata. The sequence continues at coordinate 29,811 of JAQGAP010000249.1, forward strand.
TGTCGAAAAAGGATTATTGGACGCAGGTTATCCGTGGAATTATATCCAGAAAACATAGTAAGAGTGAAGTAAAGCCAAAATATAAGCTGTGCAAAGTTATTGCGACTCAAATAAAATAAGGAAAGTGTATTGTTAAAATTTGGGTTTTGTTTTGCAGACACATTATTGTCAAAAGCCGGTGTGTATTTTGGAATACGTGTGCATTGATTTACTTACTGATCAACATATTTAGGCGAACATTTCTAACGAAACGCCAACGCAACAGCACACTATAGAACTGAATACCCTTCGAAACCACATAAGATTAAAGACACAAATTTTAAGCTTATATGATTATACTTATGAATGAAATTTGGGCTATTGTGTACGCAATACATTATGTTTACTTCATTTATAACGGCAACTATCCCTCGTCTGACCATTTACAAGTCAACAATTTTTATTTTTAAAAAGTGTTGATTTCTCAATGAATGCAGCCACCACTCACACATAAATTACATCAGCGTAAACAGTTCAGCGTTTCTTTGTAGCCACCATTACCACCTAAATTAATGTGTAGTTATGAATGAATCCAAAATACGAGCGGTCATTACAGAAATTCACAATGCATAGGAAGGGGCCGATGAACGCAGACGCAACCTGAGCAATAATATTTGAACAGTTCATTCATTCATTCATTCACTCCTACAATGCCTAACAGTTTAACATAGCTTTACTTTCTTTACACACTGTCTTCCCAGCTATGCTACTCACTCATCCACATTTCTCAAAAATACTGACAATACGATTCTCATGCAACGTAATGCGCTCATAACAATGTATAAATTTTGTGAGTTGCATGAGTGCGTTTTGTTGAAGATATATTTGCTCATCATATTATTATAGAAGACACAAGGAATCTTGAAATCTTTACTACCAAAAATGCCTACAAAATGAGCTACTCCATTTTGATCTCTCATTCACAACTTGGGCTGTGTATTTACACACCAAACTTACTAACTCACGCATCCCTCGAAAAGTGCCAAGAGTATCGATACCAGCTATCAATGCAATGCATCAACCAATAAGTATATTATGTACATAATCTGTGTGTATAAGTAGGCATTTACTACTTAGGTAGGAGGCTCATCGAAAAAAAACTACAACTATTTCGTCTCTGTAAGAAATCAATGAATGAAAAACTTCCAGACGAAAGCAAAGGTGAGCTTCGACAGTGTTACTACAATCACGTAATGCAGTACAACATCAAATGGCTACTCTTACTAAGAGTAGTAACAACACAGTATAAAAATGATAATACAGCCTAGAGAAGAAGAAATCCGTGGTGTTGTTACGGTAGTTCAATAAATAAATATGTATTCGATTGCTATTGCAGAGAGAAATCTACTGCGGCACTGTACAAAGTAACTGTGCGTAGTAGATACGCTACGTAGAGTATGCAGTGGACAACGTAGTAGAGAGATGCTGTGAGTATATAGAATGTGATCAGGCACCATATACATCCTCAATACTTCTCACACCATGAAAGCTCCATAGAAATGTAGACAATCAACAAAAATGATAGTTGAAAAGTAGTTACTTAAATGAGCGATTGTTATTTTCTGTGTATAAATGAAGGAGCAAACCTCGTGTCTAATCCTTAACACATAGTGATGCCACAAAAACGGAGTGGTGAGGCGACTAACATACGGCATGCCATGCTGCATAGAAGTATAAGCAATATATGTACTACATAAAATTTAAAAAATTGTGCAGTCTCGTTTACAATTGCAATAGTAAAGGTTTATACATACAAACATCATACATCCCTATAGATTCTTACCCTGTCCGTCGTCCCTTACTTACTACCATACAGGTAGTGAGTAAATGAACCATGCGCGTATGAAAAACCTACGTAAGTTTGTACATAGCGTGCACAAGAAAAAGGATGGATGTACCTAATACAAAAGAGTTTGGATGAGCCATTCATTCATCCTATTACTATCAAACCATTTTCAGCATTTTCCGACCATTTGTCATCATACCTCCTCAATGCACCCCCAAACTGTTTGCTTGCTTGCTTCCTTCCTTCCTTCCATTTCATTCATTCGCTCACATTCATTCATTAAGTCACATCTCGTGTTCATTCATTGCTGGCATATGCTAGTGGAGTGGAGCTCGCCGCTTGAATTCTCCTGTGGCTCTTCCCTCTTTTAAATGTTTCACAATTATTGTGCTCATCCCATATACTGAGTTTGGATTACATAGCCAAAAGTTTAGGAATCTCGAAATCTACACGCTCATATTTGGAAACGCTCCGTGCAGAAGAAAATTATTATAAATGGATTTACGTCACTCTGGTTTTAGATGTTCGTTTTGCCTTCTCGTGAATGTATGGCTGATAAAGATGCTCACTCCATCGTGCAATTAAATAAGGAGCTGAATTTTCCGACAGGCTTACAATGATCATTGTGAGGTAGAAATGATCATGCAGCATTATGGAATGTAAAACCGGGGAGAGTAATGTTATGCAAAATTATAATTTCACTCACCAATTCTATATCAGTCTATTTTTTTCTGACACACATCACGAATGAGTTAAGCCTGTGAGTTTCAATGGGAAAACATACTAGATTCATGCTCCTGCTCAGGATTTCTGGGGAGATAATTGAAGGAAATGAGATAACCGGGTTGGAATATAAAAATCACACATCACTATAATTAGAGCGAGTCTAATAAGCACGCTCGAAGTGCGGTAAGCCCGAGTTTAATAATTTTGAATGTCGGAGGTTGTTTTGTGCATGCTCATTTCTATAATGAATCGAATCAAGACGACGGATTAAAACAATGCCCTGACAATTTAACTTCGGTTAGCTGCTGCAATGCCATATTTAAGTTAATTGGGACTACCTAAGTTTTTTAAGAAACCAGCAATTTACTTGATACAGCTCCGGTTTTCTACCTGGATTGACCTGCACTAATTTTTAAATCATGTGGGAACTATATACCTCATACATACGGACAGACACAGATCAGGATACCCTGAAATCTCGTTATGGGAAGCAGCGAGGGAATAATCAACACAATCATAAAGCTTAAACTATGACTGCAGATGGTAACTTAAAATAATGTTGTACACCTAAGTAGTGTGCATGCACAGAGTTCAAATGTTCAAACTGCATAGAGAGCAAAAATTCCATTCATCCACCTAGGAGTTTTGTGTTGTGGTCAGCCAACCTTATTTTTATTGTAATTCATTGTGAAGTGCACACGGCTTCAGGATGGTATGCTGCATACCCACATAAAAGTTGTGTTTTTCTAATGCTGTCGGCGTCTGAGTTCTTTCGTAGTCATATTCGTCATTGTTCGTCGCCACTTTGCCATGCAATGATGCCAAAGAAAGCAAACCTAAAAAACACAATGAAATACCACTACTCATGTCCGTTCCTCATAATGCCTTTCATTCATAACATACCGCACTTTCTTACTCCAACATACCTTTATATTTATAACTATAGCCCAACATTCGTTTCCTGCTTATAAGGCTCGACCATATGTATGTACTCATAAAATAAGTATGATGTATAGGAGGGAGTCTATGTTATACATCCTGTCTTCACACCAGACGGTTAAACTGGTACTAGTACATGCTTCCTTTTCTCATTCAAGGTCCAACTCATATTATGAATATCCGGTTTTCCATCTTTTGCTTTGAATGTTCAAGTCGTAAAAGTGGCCTCTCCACGTTTTCCCTTTTCTGTAGTCGTGGATACATCCATGAATGATGAATGTATGCGGATGGATTTTAGTTGGTTGATGAACAGAACTCAAATAAAACTAACACAGCATGAAATATGGTATCCTGGTGAAGAAACGTGTGACAGACTTCTTTAAAACGAGGAAATTCCTAGACTTTTATTATCCCCGTTTTTCCCCTCCTGTTACGCTATTTTATTCATATCCCAGTCTTACACTCACGGTCTATTTTGTTGAATTGCTAAACATAAGGGCCATATTGTAGGTTTCTTCCGTAGGCCGTATTCATTCTCTGTTAAAAACTGAACCCGTTTCGAATTCAGCATTAGTGTTAAGGTACATGAATGACTGAATTTTCCTGATTTTGCCAATGAACTTTCCTTGAGATTTTCTCATAAATATACATAAAAACCTGCAACACTTGGGGATTCCATATTATTTGTAGTATAGGTATGGAGTGAAGTCATAACTAACACGTCATTTGATGACAAATCTGAAAGATGAGCAATATATGAATGAGTAGTTTGTCTGTAACAGTGAAAACTATTTCATCTTTACACGCTAGTTACTTTACAGGTACATCGGATGATCGGAAAAAAATTTAGGGGTAAGTGCGACATCTTAGTCGTTAAACTTTGTAATATCTTGGGATTTTGGTAGTTGGTTTGTCTAAGAGCAATGTTGAGTTATTTCTCATCTTGAAATTTCCGGTCCAAGATGGGTTTTTACTTTAACGAAGATGATCCTCAACGACATAATGCTGACAGCTACCTCTTCTGCAAGATAACTGAAACCCGAAAACGAGTTAAGTTATGAAAGATTTTTTTTTTCGTATGAAACTTCAGAGGATTTGTTGTTGAAGGCAGTTCAGGCAGGTGAACCACTTTGAATGCATAAAAACTACGTTCGTTGTATTATGTACATAGTTGTTTCATTCATTCATACTTCCTTCGCTGTCTATCTGACTTTGCATCAGTTCAACCGTGTATACGCATCAGAGCAGACATTGCAATGAAAGTTAGGTATATAAAAGCACTACTAAAAAACAGGCAATGATGATGATAGCATAGCATTAACCAAAACCAAGCATCAAGAAAAACCACAGAAGAGGAGAAGACTAGTTGCGGATTGTACAGCTTGCAAATCCTGCTACTGTAGATAATGTCGCTGTCGAATTGTTGAAACTAGCTAGCGTAGCATTCATAGTACACTTTAGTTAGGTATGCAATCATTATGTTAGATCAAAACTTTTCTACGTACATACATGGATGTACATCCTTAAGTCACATCATCTCACCAGTTTACTTTTCGTGTTTATTTGGTTGAATGAATCTTTACTCCTATCGATTAAATTACATTGCTCGTGCTTCGTTATTCGGTTACTACCATTGCTCATTCATTCATTCATTCGAAACAACATAATAAACATATGCGCATCGTATCCACTATCTGTTTCTCACAACAAAATTTTAATACAACACAACCACCACCAAAAACCTCGAGTGATGCTCTCCTCTCTCAATCTAGTACATTAATATGTATTGCAAATAGCAAGAACAAGAAGAAGAAATGATAATCGAGTACGAGAGACATGAAAGTCGCCTAATAGAAAAATTGACACTTGCAAAATGACCTCAAGAGGAGGGAGAGTCTACATCATTTGAATGAGAAGGGGTGGTTTGAGTGAGCCAACAATTTATAGTGCAGGTAAAAATAAAATATGCGATAGTAATCATAATCATACTCACAATGACATTTTTATGGAAGCGCATTGGTACTCTAATAAATGTTAACTATAATGTGGGGAGTGAAGATGAGCTGTACATTATGCCGGATGAAGGATGTATTTTAAAACAGACTTTCATAGTTAATCGGATTTTAATCTGCAGTTACCAGTTTACCCCATCTCAGTTTAGCTTCAAAGCTTCATCAAATCCCAAAACTAGGGACTGCATTATAAATTTTCCAGGTTGAAGAAGCAGTTCACAACGCAACTTATAAGCTACAACAAAATTTTAATATAATACATAAATCAATTTGATTTTAGTCCAGTGAATAAACAAATTTTGATTGGTTAATTGGGATTTTAGAGCAAATGCATAACAAATGTTTAGAACGCTGCATAAAGATCCGTATTTACACTTTAGTAATAGTCTAATAGTGTAATGTGGCGTGTATTTTAAAATCCTCACCAAATGGTGCCTATAACCGTTTATTTAAAATGAGTGAGTACATGTTGATTTTGATTTGCACTGCAATGCATTGTGAAGCTGTAATTATGCTGTAGTTTAGATTACCCTTTTGCATTTCACCGAGTATTATTCTGTGTATCGATAAACCGCTATACGATTTCAAGTTTGCAGGTAGGCAAGGTGTGCAGAGATGATGCCTTACATTCGTTCGAGCTTGAGATATATCAACGAGTTACTGATACATAATTTCTCGATAGAACGAGCTGAAGAATAGGATTAACAGTAAGGATCTGAATATGTGGGGTTAGCTGTGACTGTTAACGAGATTTGTACTAATGCGTAAGGAATCTTGATCTTCAGCACTCGTTGTCAGTATCATTACCATCGTCTTCAGTTTCACAGTCTGCGCCATTGAATGTATTGGAGTCAGCGTTGTGAGTAACTACAAAAAGTACCTGACAATTCGGATATAGGGATAGTGTATGCATGTGCATTTAAAAAAAGAGACGATGATCACACATCATCCTACCATGCTAGTTAACAAGAAAGCCACCAACAACTTCGTAATACCTACAGGATGTCTTTGTGCATGTTACTGGCGTCGTTTTTAATTTAATTTTGAAACCTTTTTTCAGAGCATCAACTCCAACAGACTTTTGATAAATATGGTAAATGTGCATGGAACAATATGGATGCATTGTCACAAATGGAGCATTACAGTTAATTATCATAAATGCTTTTAATGGCTCGCCTTTGGTCAGACACTTTTAGGCACATAATCAGTTAATGGGCTTTTTAATCATTGGCTGAAAGGATGTTTATGTCTGGATGAGCGGTTATTAATATGATATAACAAAAGTTGTAAATTTAATGGCGATTAGGAAGAAGTTACTTTGACCTAAGAGCAAGTGTTGGACGGGAAATTCTGAGAATTTAATGAATAAAATGTTATGATTATTACTTGCCTCCTTCGAAGAATTTGACGTGCATCCTTCTGTTGTCCGGCAGTTTTGTTGGAGTCATATTCATAAAGATGCTTGACGACTTGCAGCATTCAGTAACATCTTGACCAGTGGTGATATACTTACTCGAATCAGCTTCAACTTATGTTCTCATGAATTTAACACTGTGCACTTATTATGAGATATAGTAAAACTCAAGAGTAAAATTGTCATGAGAATTAGATACTCAAGCATGTCATATATTTAAAGACAGCACAGCATATGGCACCATCTCCAAGAACACTTCGGATGTAGTTACTGTTGAACGAATGTCATTTTGCCATTTAGACCTGTAAAAAATCGAAAATCTTTAGTTAATATTGCAGCAATACAAGTCGGCTCTACAAATTACAAAGTAATTACATTGACATACACAGTGAACAGCGAAGTACTTTAAATTCCATTTAAGACATTATATTTCCTTAACCAACCAAACATGAACAATTTCAGCTTCAGGGCTTATTTATTGCACCGGAAACGAATTAATGTTGATTTTATTATGTACTGAATCTACTTATTCAGCAAGTTATGGTTCTACTGATTGTGAGTATGAGCTGTCCATTTGTTTATCCACACTCTCCCAACCATATAAATTAACGCATCTACTCAAAATGTGGTATTACTCTTTAAGGACACCCTTGCACCAACTTTTTCGTCGGGATATCAAAAGTTTAAGCATGGAATTACAAAATTTGGCTGAAATTTAATATAGTGCACACGCTCCTAGCCTCATAGTTTAAACAATTAAGTCCAAATTTCACCCAAAACTAGTAGACCCTAAGGGCTCACCACTGAATGTTTTTCAGCTAAACTGGCCAAACGATTAAAAAGTTGTAACGCGTGCAATTAAAAAGTCGTCAGATTAGACTGAAAATGAGTGTTAAGGGGTAATTTGGTACGCTGAATCGAATGGCCACATTGGTGGTCCCTGGAAACTCCTTCAGCTACGCAATATTGTTTTAATTGTTCTCTTGGAAGTTTTGTATATTTTGAAGTGGATCATCTTTCCATTTAATTCCTGTCCTGAAAGTTTTTTACCTTAATTTTTAGACAAAACCTTGACATAAGTGAAACTGTAGGTCTTCAATTCAAACCTTCGCCTAAACACTTCAAGAAGAGCCTATGGTTGTAGTTTATGATCCTATCTTATGGTACAAAAGGTAGTTGTCGTTGACGCATTACCAAGTCCAATGAACTCTTTTTTGTCCAAATAATAATTATTAAAAGATATTATATTGGACTACTTCCTTTACAACTTACAACAAATGAGCTGATGGGAATGTGGACATTTTCTAGATAACTAAACGTAAATATTTATCAAAGTGGAATGTATACGGTAGACTACCAACGAAGTATCAATAATAAAAACTTTGCTGTAAGAACGAAATTTTTTTCTTTGCATGAAACCTACCAAAGGGCTACACCGTGTTGCAATTTTTTAGATAATCTTTAATTTGCCAACTAATCCGGTTACATTTATGCAAAATGAGCAATATAAAACACCTGTGTCGGTCGATATATTGTAAGATGAATTGTGTTCCTTGTACATTGTCATTAAAAACATTCCAATATTGCTTGTTGTTTTTGCTTAACCAATTCTTGGAAAGACATCTTTTAGAAAGAGGGTTTGCTTATCTTTTTATTATTCACGTACGCACATGTGTTTATCAATCGCAACACAATATGGAGCATATGATACATGATATCACACTGTACCAAGAACTGGACAAAGCTCACCCCACCCAATTAGGTACGTACAACAAAATAACGGATTTACTTCTAAGTGCTGATAAAATCATTCCCGAATGACTGATAAGTTTCTTTTATTGCGAGTCAAGTGTACCTGGAAAAATCTGATGTGAAGATGTTACTTGAAACAGTTATCAATGAAAATACTTGAGCTTCCAGTCTCCCTCATTGACGAAACATTATAAATGATTTCTAATGACTTATTTTTTTATCTGTGATGATTAGCTTATCAAATTCGTACCATATCACTGTGTACTCACTAACACTTTATGGTCAACAAGATAAGAAGCATTTCTCATAATTATTATTATGATTTAGATTTTTTACTGCCTTCCACTGCATTATTGCTCAAAGCCCAAGTTTAATGAATGAAGTCTATCCATGTAATCATTCATTGATAACACGTCTTAGCAAAAATACCTTCATTGCACACCGAAAAATCTCATATGCATGTGGTCCTAAAAATTCAAAAACTATGCAAGTTACAAATAAAATGCATAATATTTCGACAACATTTTCTATCTCGTTGTTGGCATAACTTTTTTACAGCGATGAACAGTTGCCCATGTGGGTTTGCATCAGGCTAAGAGCATTTAAAATCAAAATTAAAGCAAGACAGCGAATTGTTGTAATTTATTTAATATACTCAATGCAGATGAGCATCCTTATAGTCATAGCTAATCAGCCATTATAATAACTTTTGGTACTGAGTGACTCCTACACATCTCGTAATTATTAATATTACCTAAAAGATCAACTTCAATTAAAGAAATGGGTCGACTTGATTAATGAAGGACACATGACGACAGTTGTTTTCTTATGCTTGACCATTTTCCATGCTATAAAAATGCTCTCTGGCGTTGTATTAGGTGCATGAATAAACTTACAGCATCCATAGAATGTAATGCTATAGGTATGTCCTGCTATGAATACTTATTACTTGTACATTATGATTGTTATGGCACAAGGCACTAGTAGACTGATGTAAAATAAATGAATGGGCAATATCATTACAAGGTTTCAAATCTTGTTCCATTCATGTGGCCAGTTTTGCTTGTGCATTATCATGAAATCTTCAACATTGTATGATAATCGCCTTCATTACAAATTAAAATGGGCCTTGCTAATATTTTACACTCAACGAGTAGGAAGAAATTTCTTGAAATTGCATACGTAAGACTCATAAATGTGACAGTTACACACAGACACAGCTTGATTTATCTAAGTCGTAACGAAATGACGTGTCGTGAAGACATAAATCGGATTGGGTAGTGCTTAAAAGATCTGATTTTGTGATTGATAACATTTGACACATCTGCTGGAACACCAAAAAACCTGTTAGCATTTCTTGGTGGTAAAAATCATACGGAAATCACGTAATATGGCTGATGACATAACTTAAAATTAGTTTCATATTACCGTGACATTGGAAAAATGTCGGATTGAGATTTTAGATCACAGGAAATGCACTTTTTCATTGACCTTGTTGAAACATACTGCGAAGGAGGAAATGTGCTCAGTCATCAATAACATCGGATGATAATGTCATCCAAGTATTATGCTCTGACTCGTCAAAATTGTGATTAAATTTTATTAATGAATCATCTAATCTGGAAGTTACGTGACCATCTGTACCAATAAAACTTTGCCGATTTAAATTAGCTCAATGAAAATGAAATTAATGCTGAAGTTTCCATTTTTCCTACTTTGTGCTACAACAGCAATTTGATATAAAATGCAGTGTAGTCAAACGTTGTAAAATATGAAGCTTCTTTCATTCATAAAAATGCTTAGCTTTTGTAGGGATGGGCCGGAAAACTGCATAAAAGTTTCTAGTAAACAGGATGACGATTGTCAAGCTAAGATCTTTCTAACACAATCACGAGCCTTATTTACGAAAGTATTGTGCATGCTGACGGTTCTAATGTCTTATCCAGATTTTTTATAAACTTTGACTCATCAAGTCATGATTTCGGCTGTTATTTTTGTGTTGATCACCTGCATTTTAAAGGATGGAATTGTCATTGTCAAGTGAAAAATGCTGCAGTGAAACATCTGCTTGTTCTGCAAATCGTTGAGTTTTAAGCTTGGTTTTGGAATTTGCTCCATCATCCCACATTTTATTTTATGAATGATATTGGTGTGACGTAAAGCTCAGGATGTAGTACTGGCATTTTAGAAGTGCAAGCAAGCACAAACTAATGATTATCAAAAATGCAAGCCAGCAAGTCCCATATACGGTTCCATGGCTCAATTTACAAGCGGGTGAGACCAGTCATGTCAGAGGACTACTGACCATCCTACCAGCAGATATGCTTAAATGTTCATGATTTGATATCCCGTTCCCACTTCCTTTGACTCAAGTGGAGCATTCCACACTCACAAACGCACTTACTCTGCATACAGAAAAAAATTTGCACATTTTTTATTGCGCTAAAACTAGAATAAATGAGTATCAGAATGCCGGTTTATTGCATCCTTATTAAAACATCGCCCTTGCGACTAGTAAGCAGCAGTAACAAATTTTCCAAGTTTTGCTTAACATTTTCGTATGGATAAACGTTGTTATTGTCACGCCGTTCCAATAATTTTAGCATCAATGATTGTATGCTCCACAAATATCATTTTTAAGAAGCTGATACACAGCCTTCATTGGCCATTTTTAGTTTGTAAAAGTTGCTTTAATAAATTTATGAGTATTTACCACTCTTATTTGCCTGTAGCTGTCGCTCGTGCAAAAAAGCTGGTTAAGATGCACCCGAAGTATCTCACAAAGATAATGTATGGAGCCATTAAAGACGGCACTGCACACCCAACGCCATTGTTGAGGAGCAGAGCACAGACAGTTGATTGAGGTCTCAAGAGGTTTTTATAAATACCAAAAGCAAAGTGTAGGAAGGTAAATAAATATGATGTACATAATATTACAGTAAGCATAGGTAATCTTTACAACTTCATACTACGGAGAGTAGGTAGCAAGCAGGTACATACAGTGTTTGACTAGATGCTAACTTTTACATGGGATGAACATTGAAAAGTCAGAAAGGGCATTCAAGGAAAGGACGAAAAATTTATGAATGAATGAAAGAAACAGCTTCGGCATATGTGGCACGACTACAGACTGACTGAGTGAGTGAGAGAGAGAGAGGGGATAAATGAACAAGCGAATAAATGTAGCTTAAATAATAATATAACGTACTAATAATATGAGATGGCTATGCAGATGTTAAACCACTAATACGTGATCAAAAAAATCCCATAAAAAGTTGCCTATAATAAATACCTAAAGCGATGTGGGCATGAATGATGGAAAAAATCATCATATCATTGCCGTGCTCCTACCATATTTTACTAGATGAAAACTTAAGGATATAACACAAGCCAACTACGAGGAGTTACTTTATGTGTATACTGGTTGCAACATTTTTGGTTGGGTGTACTCATAATATGCATTGTACTCACAGAAGTAAACTTGTATTTTTCATGATTTCTCTCGTAAGTATGACAGCAATTGTGCACATAGTTTTTCTATTTAACAAATCCAACAACAAACTCATTTCATTCAGTACTGCATGTAAGAACCAGTCTTTTTAGAAATAAAAAATCAAGAAGATCATTTGAACACTTACGAACGACTTAAATCTTGATGCTAATGATGATGATATGATGTGCACATTCTTACATTTTCAGATGTATGGAGGATCTATACTTGTTTAAAAGTGTCTTAATCACACACAACGTGTGCAACCCCTACCAAACGAATTGTGGATGTATGGCATTATGTACTTATATTCTCCCCCAACTCAAAATCTTGTTGTTTTCTTTCACAATTTTATATATCTCGTTTATCTGAAATCTAGCCAAGTAACTTTAGCTTTTGTGACATGTGATCTTCTCAATCATTTCGTAAGAAACGTTAGTATCCCTTTTGCTTTTAAAATGTTGTAGGGCTCATCAAAATTTATCAAATCATTAAATTATCAATTAATTTAAGGTCGATAGGATATGTTTGCTCCGAAAATAATTTAATTACAAGACCTAGCAGGGATCCGTCAAGCGAGATAATGAGTTTACTTAATCCTAAGTTTAGCCTTGGCTTGCCTTGCTTAAACGGAAATGACGTACATAAATAGAGTAGTAAATTTATCATAGGTACCTGTTTTATGGCAGAATACCCCAAGTTCCTGAGTAACCCAGTGTCCAAAGTGTATGTGCGCTACTGTTGCAAAAAATATTTGAGACTCGCCAGTCGCGTCCTATATTCATATAACTGTTTATTCATTGACAATCCAATTATCTCTAATTTCCACTTCCGTTCTCTTGAACCATCCTAATCCACTTCAGTAGTTGGAGTGCAAGTAAGCAGATCGGCATGAATGAAACAAACGCTGGAAACTGAACTGAATCAATTGAAGTGAAGGCGATTCAGTCGAGTTTATCCTTGGGTAGTTTGCATTCACATGTATGTTTTAGTATACATTACGTATATACTTCTATAATTATTACGCTGGTCACAAATGCTAATTTACTAAACCTTGAACTAATGATGTTTTTGTCTTTTCATTCAAATATGATCTACTTATATGTCAAATTACAAACTAATGGCGTGTATTAAGACACTCATATCCGGATTTTTCTTGTATCCAAATCGCCTCAAACTGTGGTTTCGACATCCGACGGCAAAGTCTGCAAGCCAGGCAGTACTGTAGCTGGACGACAAGTGCGAATGTTCGTTGTCTGTTAGTCTGTCAACATTGCGCTGCTCCAAATAGTATGTGTGATGTGAAACGTATTCAAACAAGTGTCCATTCAACTTCGTTTATAACATTGTAGGGGCTCAGTCGACCGCTTCATGTAACTTTTCTCATAATGCACACAGTTTTTGATGAATGGATGCATGGGAGAGAGCATGAATTATGAATGGAATTACGGGTTTCTGTTCCATGTGCGCACTTCTTGTAACGTCACCTTCGTGATCAACATCTAATTCCCTGAATTGCACAAAACAGAAACGCAGAGTCTTGCGTTTTCCAATATCTTGCGACGGCTACTGCAACGAAACCAATGAATTAATTTTTTTTGTTCTTTCAGTTTCATGGATTAGTGTCACCAATGAAGTCTTAAACTACACAGACACATTCTAGATGCAGCAAATGTGTATCACTCAATCAGCACTACACAATGGGGTAACACCATTCATCCACGCACTTTTGGTAATGATCTGCTCACGGGATATTTTTTTTACTTCGTGCTTTAAGCAATGCCGATAATAATCGTTATGATCGCTGTATAATTACAGCTCTTGAAATAATTGCCCGTTTAAAAGATTTTAAAGAGTTGTACCATCTTCAATTAAAGATGAGAAAAGGAACTGAAGCTGGAGTACAGTTTTTTTTTCGCAAGCAACTTCCATCAAATGTTAAACCAAGTAGAGGCTCTCATGCCCAGTTTGGATGTAGCTTGACTTACATATAAAACAGAGTAACTATTAACGTAACGTGCTGCTTCACTGGTGAAAATAATCACATACAAGCGATAAAAGTAAACCTTAATTCACCAAATTAAATCATCTACAGTCAGTGGATGAATATGGTCTAACATTATGTTTCTTTATTCTCTGCACTCATCAAAATAGAGGATGTTGATGATGATAGCTTGCGTAGGCTGACTGAATGAGTTCTCTGAAATTCACTCTGGCTCAGATCAACAACAGCTAAGACCCAATCTTCATCACTCAGCATCGACGAACACTTGTTTCAGCGTCGGTTACTCACGTATCTATGTACAAATATATGTTACTTGTGTGTACTTAAATATGAGCTCGGTTGTGAGTGTATGAGTTTGCTGAGCCAGACCAGAGCACTACTCAACTCACAGATTTGCCAGATGTCCATAGTCTCCTTTTTGACAAGTCTTACAAGTTCGTCATTGATTCTTATATTTTCTGGTTACTTACTTTTTGTGAAATGGACGTAAACTTGCTTACAACAGTATCAGGCTCAGACTTAGCAACACAACAAAGATTTCATTCTGAAATCATCTTCTCGTCCGAGAGCGCTGTTCGTTCGTTGCAGTAATATTATAATTTTACTCCTGTTTGTGTGAACGAACGTAATGCAAATATATTGTACTTCGTCCCAAACCCACTAACTACTCATGCCTTGCCTTGCTGAAGCCCAAACTTAAACACAACTGACAGTGCGTAAGCAAGATATTTAAATAAACAAGCGAGAGCATACATTATACCACAGTTTTGGCAAGATATGAGATATGTAACAAAGTATGAGAGGTGGCAGAGTAATGTGCCTGGCTATCTTACATTTTACTAATAGCCTGTAATGAGTGCGTAATTCTGGTAGACAAATAATGGAACATCCTTGAACACCTAGGAAAATTAATGAGGATCACGTTGTACAGAATTCTATTTCAAAATTGATGTCGTAAATCAAATTTTAATACACTGCACAATTCAGTTTAAACATATTGTATTCCTTGATCCATTCATCATATTTATTCCCACGCATACTCGGACAGACAAACATTTAAGTTGCAGTGTGTAGAATCAATTCTAACCATATATATGATAACCAGTCCGTCATAAAAAGTTACATATGTTAACTTTATTTAACCTGTCGGATATCATCGTACACACATGCAAATGCAATCGGCGATACCTAATTCCTCCAACTTAATCTCATTTCACAACAACAGCTCACATTACTTTCTTCACCAACGAGAAGGAACGAAAGCAAGATAGACTCACGATAAGAGTAGCCTAAATGGCCCACTCACTATTTTAAAATAAGGTAACACACACATGATGTTATTCAACACAAAGTTGTATTGTGATCTTAACCGGCGAAAGACAAGCGGCATGACCGCTCAAATAAACATACAAGGGTGATGGTGCTATTGATTACTTATCCCTTTGCTACATCCCTGGCAGATAAATTTAATGAAATCAAAACTGTCTGTCTGTCCCTTTTATACAATATTGCACCTGACCTAATTCTTCCTTTTTGACATCCACTACCAAAACGTTTGAATGGAAAACGACTAAAATGTTTAATTCTTGCCCGATCGATAAAATAATGCTTCTTTCAATCATAAAATATAAATGGTTCGTTTACATTCATTCACATGCCAACCAATCAAAAATGTTTAAAACGTATATAATTGAAGATATTGACAAGATCTTATCTTAATGGACTCATCGCCGTAAGAAACGCAAAGCTCAATAAAGCCCCTAAATTGGTTGATTGTTTGTTTTTTAAGCGCAAACGTTTCCATTATTTCTTAAATTAGTTTAAAAGAAACATTAAGGAAAGCTGAAAGAAATTATAAGGATAAGTACAAGAATGAAAGGGAAGATGGCCACTTCACTATATAACATACCGTGAAAGATTTTAGCTATACGCATATCATCTTCAGGAGTGGTACCTACAGTGCAGATACCACCACGATGATTTGGGCGATAAGCAGATTCTGTGCTACACTTGAAAGCTCCTTGACTAGCTTGGCTAACAAACAGCGTATTCCCCTGGAGGAGTATAGCGTTGCAAGATGTATATGCGCGATGTATTGATGACTCTACATGAAATCACTAGCCTGTACAGTGGCTTGGCAAGGTTATGTCTCACGAGCATTTTCATTTAGCTTTACTCTTTTTACTTTTTTTTATCATCATGTAACAACATTTGAGCATACGTATGAAAACACAATTCTGCAGTGTATCGAAGTCAACAAGCTAGCCAGCCAAGTCATCTAACTGGTCAGAATCGGTTTGGCGAGTACAATATTCATACATATAGCAGTCACTCAGATTTACATGGCGTTTGCTGGGGCAAGTACTTGTTTTTAATCTGGTGATATAAGAAGAACCCACAAATATTAATAAAATCATGGCAGACGTGCGTGGTTATTCGTTTTTTAATACGCTTTAGTACATCTCTCTGCATTCAAAGGATAAGTATTATATGGGCAGTGGAGATAATACTTACCTAGGCATGTATGAATGCAGGTTTGTCGAAAACCTGCTAAGTAAAACTAGCACTGACTTTGCAATTAAATGAATGAGCAATGAAAGTTTTTGACGGTTGTAGCAGCCAACCATCATGTCATTCCTTAAAAACTATATAATAGGAAACTTTACTTTATCTATACAGCGTAAACTTCATTTCATAGTAAAACAAGCATGCATATTGTGCGAGTATGCAAAAAATGGCATAATATTTATTCACTTCTTACCCGCACACACATGTATCTGTCTAGAACTGGATGAGGCTCATGTTGATTACGTTACCGAACACTAAAATTGTCTGGTTTATTTAGTCTTAAGTATGCATCCTTTCAAAACTGCATCAAATTCAGTCCACGAAAGCTCAGTTGACAGAAATAAACGGCTCAGAACGGAGTGTCAAACTGTCCATTGGTGCTTATTTAAGCAACATGTGCACACCACACTTTGTCATTCATGACTACTGCAGTTCTTGGTCATGCAAAAGGAACTACTGTGCCACGCCGACTCCGATAATCTGGCAAATCAAAACACGGCTGGGTTTCTCGGACAACAAACGCAAAAAATTTGCTAGGGACAAAACGTATGCTGATGCTAAATATCAAATGAATTATTTTGACTCATCATTGTATCAATAAAACGTCCTGATATGATATTGTTTACAATAAATGTCAGATTGTATAGTCCACGGTGCACCAAATCTGCTTATCCAGCCCGATTGCTAGAAACGCTTGTGTGAATATTGAAATTTCTTTATTTCATTTCGTGACACAAGGAATCATTGATTTATTTCATGCCTGCTTATTGTTTAAACCTGACTAATTAATGTTTGACTCATGGATGACATGGAATTAGAGGCACAGCATTTGCATTGGAGGAGAAAATTAATTACATGTATATACATAATACTTTATGTTGCTACACAGTTTTCAAATGT
>JAQGAP010000250.1:0-47360 GCA_034697805.1 Orchesella bifasciata
CGCTACCTTGCTTTTTCATTTGCCGATTCAAATTACTTCACAAATAAATATTTAGTAAAACCCATGTTCTGGGTAAACCAGTCCATTATTTCAATGAGTTCTATTATTTAGCGACCAAACACGAATAGGCACAAAGTATCTAACTATTGGGTTTTGTAGCCCATGATTAGGCTATCAATTCGCTTCCTTGCTTTTTCATTTGCCGATTCAAATTACTTCACAAATAAATATTTAATAAATTCCATATTCTGGGTAAATCAGTCAATACTTTCAATGAGTCCATGCACATGTTTGCATTGTTTTTTACCCAACAAAAACAATTTTGGCAGGGCTTTTAATACCATGAAGAAAACAATAATTTGTGGTCTTGTTTTCAGATATTGTGTTAACATAACTCGGCTGTTATTAATTTTGATATCAATGTCATGTGGATTATTCCTAACGTGACTTCGATTCTGGTCTCAAATGCTTTTGTAAGATATGAATGAACCGTTGGAATGAAAATTATTCATTTGTCATTTCTCTGATGAGTCATCAGAATGGAAATCATTCATTTGTAAAGATGTTCAATAGGTTTGATGTACGCATCTATGTAATGCATTTGAGCGTACGACGCACATTGGAACGTCTTGGACGTTACGTGACAATGGTAAACACATGGAAATTCGTTATACGCTACGGCCTATAGCAAAAAGAGTTGCAATTCCCACAAAACTTAAGATAACCTATATTTAAGATGTTGATGCTCTATTTCAAATGCAAAAAGAAACAGGTTGTGGGAGCTGTAACTGTTCGAGATATTCGAAAAACCATTTTCTATTTTCGAAGCCGGATTGGCTGCCTAAACCCTCCCTCGTAAGTACTTTGTTCATAATCTTTTCCCAATCCCGTGCAATCACTAAAGACCATATTCGGTAGACTAATATTGGGGTTGTAGCTAATCGGTTGAGATAAATTAAAATCAAACACGCTTTATGTTTCTATTGTTGTTTGATTTAGGTTTGAATGTTTATTGTATACATCTTCTATTTGTTTAGAATAAAAGTTATGACTAACTAAGGACATGATTTTCATAATAAAATAAAAAGATATAATCAACACGTGTAAGACATGTAATCAAATACTCAGCCAATATCATGTGAGTATAAGATACTGTCAACGTCAACATTAATAAGACACGGGCATCTGACTTATGCTTTTCAATTTCTATGTATTTAGGCTAAAAGCAAACATAAGTCAAAGGTTAAATTTACAGGTATATAACCAACAAATAAATTAAATGTTAATCAAAACGTCAATCGCAAGAAACCCGATTAAAACACGTGCAGAGCGGTCTGATTATCCGTTTCTAACAGAAATTTTCTGCAGATAGATTTCAGGCAGAAAGATTCTGCGATACATTGTTAGCAATAAATAAACGAGTTTGCTTTTTGAAACATCCGGGTCCTAAATAAATCTGATTTTCTAATAAACAGGTCATGTAACTCATATTTATATTGCTGCACTTGGAATGATTTGCTTCCTTTATATTAGCAGTAAAAATTGAATCGTCAAATTGATTGCGCAATCAATGCATCTTAGCGGTGTTTTTGGTTCCAAAAAATTAGACTCGCCAAGTTTAATTTTAATTGGAGGACAGGATTTGCAATACTTTTGAAGCCATTTTGTGCTCACGTTTATTTTACCTGTCATAGAGCATAGCTTTCTTAGTTTTTCAATTATATTCTTGGAATCCACGTAGATTGAGACCATAACACCGCCAACGCAGACAGTGATGCAATTTGGACTTCATGCAGATTTCAGAGAAACGGTACATTGTAGGGCTCTGAATGTGTTCATATTGGATTCTATGGGATTTTTAGCCCTTAAAACTTCAAAATTAAGTACCTGTAAGTTTTCATCTTCACTCCCTCTCAATTTGCATTTCGAGAAAAAGTTGGCTTCCATGCATCATAGTGCAATGTGATATTGTGCAAAGTTTTACCACTTTTGTTGTAGATCAAATGGAGAATATATGAAACAAATATAAAACATGTCTGGAAATTTGATTGCGTTATTCAAAAAAGTAACTCGTGTAACGACAACAAAAAGACGAAAACATATGCATCAAATGTTAACCTCGTTTTGTACAAAGTCATATATATCTTCTTATTTATTTTTAAATATTTCATGTGTTTAGACTTAAAAATTGAAACTAGTTTTACACGTGTTTTCTCATTTTATGCTCGAAAATTGTTAAGTTACTTTTCAACAAAAATATCTACAAAAACATAACTAATACGGAAATGTAAACACCCCACAAAACGTTCCTTATTTTAACGTAATGATTATACACAAATCTAAAGCAGACTCTTAACAAAATAAACAGTAACAGTGGAGGTCCTATTGAAAGAATTGTGACCAGAGCAACAACGAAAAACTTTAAATATTTCGTCAGCATCTTTCGTAATTCTGCAACCAATACAGCCATGGAAACTAAAAGAAGTATAAAGAACACATAAAAAACTGCTACAAAATTTCCCTTTAGGGAAGTCGGTTTGAAGGTACTTTCCACGTTGATTGCATCTGCGACGGTATTATTCCACGTTTTAATTCTTACCATCCAGTTTTCCCAAAGATCAGGTAACCCGGACTGGCCGAGTGAGTGTAACCTCTTTAAAAATATAATCGATGGCCACGGAACATTCAAAAAGTAAAAATTTGTTACCGTGTATCCAAACGGATAACGACTCATACTAACTGAAGCTTCTTTAGTTGATTTTTGCAATTTAAGTCTCAGAAAATATTGTTGCACAGCAGTTTTTTCATCAATATACGCATCCTGTCCGCATTTAGAAATTCTTTTAAAGTAAAAATCTGTTTCAAAGGATTGCAGCCTGACGTGTATCTCATTAGGTCTGAAAATCATGTTGTCCGTAAGATTTTTAAGGGTTTTGTTTTGAAAATCTTGTACTTTTTCCATTAGACTGTAGTAAGGGATGTTGTCTCCATTCTTTACATAGTAATTTACATACTTTGAATCAGAGAACATAATTCGCAACGCACTGTCATATACTCCAGGAGTAAATAGTGAAAAATTTAGTTGAACCAGTTGATCTATAGCCACCAAACTCTTTTTGGGTAGTGGCGCTGCCAAATCCTCAATGTTTTTTCCTTGATATGCATAACTCAAAACTAACCCTGAAAGTAGCCACCCAGTACAAATAGCGTAATTAGTGTGAATTACTTTAGTTCCTTGACAAAGTAAAACATTGTAGGTGAATGTGAGCTCTTGAAACCAGTAATTGTAACTTTTGGTTGAATTTCTCTCGTTAGGTTGAGCCAGCATATCGTGCGAGTAGTTAAATAAGCTCAAAGCCATACCACTGAAGCTTCCCGCGCAAAGTATTGCCAACCAAATTTTGATGTCAAAGGCAGAAACAAATCCGTATGCGGAAATTCCCCCGATTTCTTCATAAGGAGCACACGTAACGAAGTGCAATTGTTTGTATTTGCTTGTGCTAAACATCAAAGCATCATGGTACGGTTTGCTGGTATATGTGACGAGTGGGTAAACCCATAAATGCTCATCATCAATCTTTTTAGGTATAAATGACGAGTTTGGAGATAGAAAGCTGGCTAGCAATATGTTGACATCGAAATCAGCCCTGGTGTATTCTAACAAATATTGTGGCTTTAGACCGACATCAAGTTGTCGTGTAATTGTGTCAGTAACCCATGTTGCACCTCTGAATTCAAATCCGAAGGATTGTAGGTCCGAAATTTCTAGCGAATTTCTCTCATATTTGTGCATTCTTGGTGATTGAAGTACAGCTTCAATGTTAGCGGGCCCATCTAGTTTTACTGCTCCGTTTTCTTTGGAAACTATATACGACCCGTATTCAATGACGTAAGATTTAGATACTCTGACACATTTAGAAGGTGTTTCAAATGTGCTAAGGATGAAGGTAATATGCGTAAGGGGAGTTCCATAAAAATGTGGCTTGGAAAACTCGTTTTTCCAAAATGTTCCTATAACTAAATGCACATCATCCAAATGGTTCGTCGGTGGCTCAACTACTGTAGCTGGTATTTCATTTTGTTTGGCATGAATCAAAAATCTGTTCCCTGTAAAGTGAGTTCGATGGTAGATGAAGTCACTGATGTTTTCATCCCATTCAAAATTCGTGTACTCCACAATAGGTTCCAGTAATGTATCCGGCACGGGGTAAGGAAAATATTCAAAATATTTGGTAAGTTTCCAGTTTCCGCAGGATTTCGGATTCACATAAACAGTCACCAAACAAACAATCCTTGCGGAGCCTGCTGATCGAAATTTAAACCCGTGGTTTTCGTTAACCCTATGAAATTCGTTGTTACAAATTACTAGAGAGAAGTCATCATGTGCTGACGAGTTTCTAATGGAAATCCCCGCTGGTGAGTATTGAGTTTCGGACAAAATTAAGGGAATTTCTACTGGTTGCAACTCATACGATTCCTTTAATCAATTCAAAGTAATTTGATTGTTAATTGTGTAATGATTATGTGTATATGATTTTATATTTATGAATGTTAAAATTACCTGAGTTTTTATTGAATGGAGGCTGATGTGAATTGTACATTCCCGAAACGGTTCTAATTCTTCTCTCAGGTTGAGTACGGTAGGTGAACACTGTTGTAGCAAAAGTATAACAAGAACTTCGACAGAGAGTCTCATTTTTTAGAATTAAGGATTTGCAGCAAAATTTAAAAATTGTAATGTATGGATGTGTGTACGTGTCAATTTTTGAGTTGCGGAGCAAGTTCTAACTGGTAGTATAACATTTTATGACTATATCACGCTCCAACGACGTCTCTTACTCGACTACTGGTGCTTTGATATTATTGGCCATTAAACTAATTAGAAAAACGCTTACGTGGGTATAGCTCTGTTGACACATCCCATTCCAGCACTTCAAATAATTATAACTTTAATTTTGTGATGGTCAAATTAAAGACGATGCTTGGGCATGCCAGAAAAGTCCCTCTGACTAGACTGGGTAAGTTGAGGTTTACTAGCTGGGGCTATTTGATAACGCGATGGCCGAATTCGATTTTCGTCTCCGTTTTCGGAAAACTGAGTTGCGATGGGAAACTGTGGGTGTTTTTGGAATACAGAACTTTTACTCATTTTGATATAGTTTAGTGCCAAAATGGCTAACTAAGTGCAAACTATGGTGGCACCACATGTGGCCTCACATTGAAGGTCACAATTTTATAAAACCTAACCTTCTTTGAGGGTAGCAAAATATTGCTACCCACCATTCCATCAGGACATGGAAAACATCGATTTTCACTATAAAATGCATATTTGTGGCTGATAAAGGTTGATATTATGCACCGTATGTAATTGGAGTACGCGATTTCCATTGCCGGTAACGATTTTGCTCTAATCCTCCTTCAACCGCATGAAAATTATAAGCTAGCATTCTATTGCTACCGAAACCTATACTATCCATGTTAAGGATAGCATTTATTTGCTACACAGTAGCAAAATTTGCCTACCTATCTGCAACTGCCAAAACGGCTTGAACCTGCTGATAAATATATAACGAACAAAAACATTTTACGTCCGTGGAGATTTGACAACACTACAAACAACATTATTTCAAAATTAGTAAAATTAGGCAAATGAAAAAAATATAAAACCGTTCTAAAAATCATCCTTAACTTGACATGACGTGACCATTTTTTCAAAGTAAAGTTTAGCGTATTTAGGCAGCCGAACGAGAAACAAGCAATATCCTGAGAAACCCAAAAAGGTTGTTACTGGCTTACCTACTTATTTTTACAACCTTCAATAAAATATCTACTCAGATGTATTATTACTGTTGTATGTGATTGACCTTGTTTTAAGGACGATTGTTATATCGCAAAACCATATTACAAGTTTGCAACAATCATTCCTGTTTTGTATAATAAGCAAAAACCAAAGCTATTTGACAGGAGTGCACGTTTGGAAAAGACCATTTTATTTAAATTTTGGTTGATTACTATTTACTTTTTAATTATAGGTTGTGATATCTATTGTAAAAAGTTAATGAATGACATTAAAATAAACGATTTTCCTAGTGTATACTACGTGCTGTTTTAACATCAGTACACATGCATGCCGACTATTCAATGGAAAAGGAAGTTGTGTACGATGTTATGTAGTTGACTCAATACGTTGATTTTTAGTTTTTAGCAACCAAAACTTGATTTCTCTCAGAAATACTATCAGTCCAAACATAAGCCCACCTAAAGGAATGAAAAAAACGACTCGAATATTACTACTCAAATTGCTCGGATGAAACTTGTTAACAATCGGAATGTCAACGAGTCTCCCCTCATTTTTATAAACGGTTTCATTGAACTTTCCTTCTCTTTCAATGATTCCAGAGGTGTACATTGCCACGAATCGTTTCACTATTTTAGGATTTACCCAGTGGTGTAATCCAAACCCTCTAAGAGTTCTTGTTAACACGTCCTTTCCAAATGAAAGGAGATAAACTTCTTTCTCCTCAAAATGTCTTAAAACGTAGATGCTATGAAGTTTATTAATTTTAGCCTTCTCCGCAACAACTGCTACTTTTGGGTTATTCTTGCAATTGTACAAGTGAGCAATTCCTGAGTGAACCATCCAGTTCGGATAGCCTTCTGGGTACTCTAAATTCATTCGTGTATTGTTTAGAATAAACTCCTCAGCTGCGGATTTGTTTCCACCCTTAAAAATGTATGTGAACAACTTACTTTGCACTTTAATGTTAAACGGTTTTCGAGTGTATTTATACCAGCCGCTCAACTGGGAAAAATGAAATCCATTTTTGTCAAATGTTACATTCCGTTCTTTCATCAAATCGACAATATCCCGGATTTGTCTTATGGAAACGGACGTGGCTCCACTTGTGACAAAACTACTCACGACCTTGTATTTATTTGTTATGAGTTCTTCAAACACCCTAAACGGAACAGGGGAAACGGGGGAAATTATTTTGGTAATATTTTCCCCTTTGTATCCGTTAATCAAAATGATAGTCATCAGGAGGTAAATTCCCATACAGAATTTAAGCGAAGTTATGTCGTAGAATGATGTAGAAACGGCGTCAGGGCCTTGCTCAATTAGTGGCACCAAAAAGCCGAATATGTAATTTTGAATTTTATCCCGCCTTCGAAACAACTTTAAGCCTCGAATAAGAATTGTGCACCGCTCAACTTCCAGAAATAATACGGGAAAGAACAAAAGTGTGGTTGCTACGGCAACCCAGGCAATGTTTTTATAAGCAGACACCAACTCCAGAAACGGAAGCCTGCCTTGAAGATGTCCGCAACTGGCCCACTGTAGTATATCTTCATGAAGTGGAAACTGGTAATTTCTGGAGGGGTGCCATTTCATTTCATGGATAGAGGGGTATCGAAATATATGCCATGAGGCGCAATTTCTACAAGAATTAAACAGAAAGAAGGTTGCATTACCAAGGATGTGATAGAGCAATCGTTCGTCGGATAGTTTGTGGAGGCTTCCACCTTTAAACTGAAATTGTCGGTCTTGAAACGTTTTTGTGTATTTGAGGCGGCCTACGCTATTCGTAGGATTAAACTCCTTAGCCTTTATCACCCACTGAATCAAATCAGTATTGCTGTTAAATTTGGCTATTTTTTCATCCAATTTTATTCGTTTCAAAGGCTGCTCAGAAGAATCGTGAATTTTATACGGAAACAGCGGATGGAATTCAATACAGTGGTGTCAAAACAAATAAACCATACCTATTTCGTATTCGTTTGGTTTTCCCGATTTGAGCTGGAATTGAAGAAGTTCTAAACTGGTGGTCGAAATGCGATACGTTTGTCCTTCAATATACAATTTGAGTGGTAATACGTTTCGTAGCCACGGTTTCCTACACGAAAGATGATTTTCTGATATCAGCACGTCGAAGTGCATCCTAGTAGTGAAAATTGTTCTTGCCAAACGCGTCTCTTCCTGACGAATCAGCTGAAGTGGCCACTGAAAAGTTGACGGGACGGTGAGGATTTTTGCTTTGCAGGCAGATTCCAAACTAGGACTCACAATCAAGATGTTGGCATTGCAATTTTCAAGCTTAGAAATACTGATATTCAGTTGGAGTCGTCTGTGGTTTAATAGAATGATGGGCTGTTGGAAGGGAAAAAAGTTTACTTCACCATTTATCGCAATACTGATAAAACAATGTAAAAACAGTTCCAAGTGCTCATTCAAGTTGCTTATGACGGGCAAGTTTTTAAAGCTAAGCTTGGGACAGTGTATGCAGAATATAGCTTGATGATTTATCATCAACGTAAACCAAAATACAAAATCAGTTGATGCTGCTTTCATGATGGAAAAAGGCACCAAACCGACATAGATTTAAAGTTTTTGTTCGACAAAAAATATGTTCACAGTACAACATTTGTGTGCAAACGACCGCTATAATTGACCTCGGTAAAGTTAAAGAAAACCAGACAAATTTTTCGAAACCCAGCAAAGTTTTTCACTTGCAGGTACCAATTTTGAGCTTATGTGACGGAGTTTGAATTATGGTCGTTTCTCCACTTCTTGCTGGATTATTTAATAATATATTTTGAAAGTAACTCTAATCGCGATATGCCGGTTTTATTATATGGTATACGGTTTTGTTTCACAAAGCGTACTTTTTAATAATCGCTTGTGATCATAAAATGCAGTATATATTTGATTACCGAAGTTTTTAACACATCATCATTTTTTAAATTTGGTGTTGGAAAATATCAGTGTTGAATGCTTATAAACGCAAATAGTAGCAAGGGTTAAGTTGCATAGCGCTATTTATAGAAGTATATTACGTCGAACTTCAACATGAGTTGGGTAGAGACTGATTAAGGTTATTGTGTGCTTATCTTACCATTAAATAATACTTGATGAAACATTTACAAACAACTGTGGGAAACATATGTTATTATAATTTTACTGAAGGTAAGCTTAGGAATGAAAGTTTGACAAAAAGAACAGGAACATTTTTCAAATGTGCGGTTTAAAAATCAACGAATGCTAAATGAAACCTTGCTTGAACTCACGGACTAAAAAGTGTTACAGTCGGTGTGACGAGAAATTGATTAAGATTTGGTAATCGTTTCGCGAGCAGAAAGCGTGAATAATTTTTTCGCAATAACACACTCCCTAACATAATAATTTTCAACAACAGTTCCAACTTTACTTAGAAATGCTTAATTTAAGAAAAATGCGAAGTGAATGAACCCTTAAATGCGACTGCAAAAATTTGGGTAAGACTGTTAACTCTATGTAAAACTAGGCAACGTTATGCTTTTGTATTTCTGTTATCCATTCATTTCCTGGCATCTCCATCCTGGAAAATAGTATCTAGACGTTTTACCCGTTTTGAAACTTGCCCTTTTGGGTCATTTTGCCCTTTTACCCCTTAGTTTTTTTAGAACTTTGCCAGTTTGGAATATATATGCAGAATAAAAAAGTACAATACAAAAGTACAAAAATTGTCCAAGATATTGTGCATCATCAATGACCGATTCTGAGATTACAAATTAATTCCCGAATTTCGAAATCTATAGTTTCAAAAAAGCTACCCAAACCTTAACTGTCTTCCTTATTGAAACGATGTAGTAAAAAAATTCTGAAATGGGATGTCTGGCAATTTAACCAGTTGAAAAAGTCACAACACAGATTCTATGTTGTCATGTTATGTAAACTTCACCGGAAACAAACAATACGTGTTGTGTTCATATCAAACATACCCGCATTTATACTGGTTGCTTGTTGCGTGTATCTACTTACTCAGACGGGTGATTTTTTGTTTGTTGTATGTGGCTACTCACTCCACGTGCCAAAGCATGGCAGACTTGCCGAAAATACAGTCTAATTTTTTACAAATATACGTAATCATGGCTTTAAACTGTGCCCTATTCATCAATTGTTTTGGAAGATGGTTGGCATGTATAATTTTTCATATGTCTGATAATCTAGTTAACATGAAATATAGAACATTTTGTCAAATAAAAATCAGGTACCTTAGACTCACTCTGTAAACAAAATCAATACCGATATGGTCCAGCTTTTAGGGTATGGTTTTTTTACCATTTTTATATAAATCAAATTATCAAACAACTTCAACTACTTGGGGTTTGCGTGTTAAACGAATTTAATGTGTAACTAATTCTTTATAAAGCAATGTATTATATACATATCATATTGTATGATACAATACACAATTCTAATAAACACATTAAAATTTAATTTTAATTCTGTACCAATATTTGTGCACATTAACAAATAGCATAAAACCAAATATTTACATTCTCGTTGCAAATAACAAAACATTCAGTCCGAATGCTGTATGTTAACTAACGGTGCAAACTTTAATTTCTAGAGCTCTAGTTACATGCACTAATTTTGAAAAAAATATACACAGCTGAATATCTACTTAATTATAAGCAACGCGTTCATGGTTTGCTCAATTTGAAATCCCGCAAGCACAATGCTCGTGTTTCTTTCAAAGAAATTTGCCGTTCCAAATTGAATCCGAATGGTCCTCAACGATTTCACCAGCTTCTTTTCCAATGTTCTTTGTGGAAAATCCGTCTTCCAAAAATGTAGTACTTTCCTGCTAATCCAATTAACCTTTCCAGGAATCTTGGTTGCAAACATACATATTGCCGTCGTTTCAACACCAGTTAAACCCATCACTACTAGAACTTCTAGTGGCATCGAATCATGAAATTTGATTGACGTTGCGATGCCAACCATGCCAGTCAGAATGCACGCGGTTGTGATGGAGAAGTGGATGAAGTTTCGAAACACCAAATTCGTATGCAGTGCCAGCAGCTGAATATGCTTGTATTTCTTTAGAGAATATTTGAACGGGGACATTTTCAAGGAGTTGATTCCAAAGAAAATCGCACCATGGGTAACAACGATCCAGCACCAAATTAGGAAGCCGATGCATGTCCAGGAACAAAAATACCAAACGTGGATCATTGTTATAAGGCTCCGAATCGGGAAAACGTACCAATTTTGTGATGAGTCAAAGAGAGACGTTGGGAAAGGAGGGAGGTATGGGCAAACAATGATCAATGAGATGACCGCCAATGTCGTTAGGAATTGGCTAAGTTTGACAAGGAGTAGTAGGCTTTTAACGGCCTTCGTATTAAGATTGCCTGTTGAGGTATCAAGAATAGAAAAACTGAAATGCCTCATTACGACGCTGAAATAATTTATTTCATAAAGTGAACATTTTTAATGGTCATCTGAAAGAGAATATGCGGGTCTGCAAAAAGCCACACTGACTCTCTTAGGCAAGTTTAAAAAATCATGAAAATGTTTTGACCGTTTTTTGACATGAGCACTTCTAGTTATCAAGGACAGATCTCCAGGTCAGAGTCAGAGAGGATTTCATATGTCACAAATGGAATCGGTGTGGCTATTAGCACACGCAGACATTGTTTTTGAGATGATCACAAAAAATTTCGTTCCAAAATCAAAACCATAGTAATGACGAAAGGAAAGTTCTTACCGATTTTTAGTTTGGAAAAATTCCCAATTATTGCATTCAGCAGCGCACTGAGATCCTGGCCGTCGGACCAAACAAGTTGGAAGTAGAATGGGGAGCAAGATTGAAAAATGAGAAAAAGAATTCGAAGCAGGTTTGCGTACTTGTCTTTATCCTTCCGAATGACTCCATTCAATGCCGTCTCGTAAAACATGCAAGCAAAGATACTTAGGTGGATGCTTAAGACCAATCCTTTCTGCAATGTCGTTACTGCCGTGTTCACGGCTATTTGTTTCCCTTTTACATCCCAGATAAACGGTGGCAACTTATTTAATTTGCAGAGATTAAGATGAACTACTATATGGTCTTGAATGCCAATGTTTAAAGGATTCCCAAAATTTCTGAAAGGAAGCTTAAAGATTTTTAAAAATAATGTACCACACTTCATTACAAAAACTTTGGTCAACTAATGGCTAAATTTGAAGCAAGAAGCTTAACTTCCTCGTTGCTGACAATTACATAAAGCAATACACTGAAGAAATCGAAATCAAATGAGCCAAAAAGAAGGAGCCAGACAGATAGACGTAGGCTGAAATAGCGTTGTCGTGTAACGCTGAGAAATGTCTGGTTGACAACTCAGTATTCAGATAGATTGGTTGATATCTTTGCTTAATTCGTATGCATAATTTATTCCTTTTGAAGCAAACAATCAAAGTTTTTGTTCGTATTATAATTTTGTTTAACATAATTTGGGCTAACTCAAACTAAATTTCAGTTTTCAGTTTTAATCTACATAAAAGAGGCATGAAAGTTCAATATAGAACCAACGAAAAATAAATTTACGTAACTTACTCTGATTTTGTGTTGGTATACACTGCTAAATTTAATACAAATTTCCACCTTCAAACCCTCAAAATACTTTCTGGGGCGGTCCTTATAAACCCAACCCAACCCGTCATAAAAGGACTACCAAACGTATCGAAAGCTCTTTGAAAAATATTTGCCAAACATTTTTCCAAAACATCTTCTAAAACTGTTATGGTTGTTGTGAGAATTCCTCTACTGCCTGTACAAAACAAACCGGAAACGTTTTAGCTGAAATTCTAAAGCACCATATCAAAAAATATATTACGAATTCGCTGAATTTAATTATTTTTATCCTGCAAATCAAACCAAAACTCATTACGATTTCAGGAAGCAAAGTAATTACTCGGACAAGGAAACCCGCGCCAGACACAAAAACTGGCTACTTTGCAAAAAACATATAGCTTATTGGTTATAAGCAAACAATACTCATTTTTTATAGCAAATGAGGAACGGAAATCTATCCATCTGGTCGTCCGCCATGGTAGTCTTAGGCATTTATATACGTCTTTGGAAATGATTAGCAAGTTCCTTAAGTTAAATGTTGTAACCCACAATTCGCATCAGGAGGGAAGGATGAATTTTGGAAATGGATATTATGTCCAGAAGATTGCAAAATGCGTAAAAGCTACCTACGTCGACACAGTGAATAAGATTGAGGATATTTCACTTGAACTGATTTATAGAGGAGTTCGTCCAAGTCAAATTTCTTAATCAATTTATTCGGAAACTGAGAATGTACAGAATGACTTTCAGTTGTCACTTGACTTGAAAAGAACG
The DNA here is from genome assembly GCA_034697805.1 of Orchesella bifasciata. Taxonomy (NCBI): domain Eukaryota; kingdom Metazoa; phylum Arthropoda; class Collembola; order Entomobryomorpha; family Orchesellidae; genus Orchesella; species Orchesella bifasciata. The sequence goes on from JAQGAP010000250.1 coordinate 13,155, forward strand.
TTTCAGAGCAAAATAAATTCCCAAAACTACTCAAGTCCTCAGGATTAACACGGTACACGACTTTCTCACGTCGTTATATAAATGAAAGTGCCAAATCTTGCCAAACATAATTTTTAATTAAGTGAATTCGATTCTATGTTATAAATTATCTTCTTTTGCATTTGCACGTCCGAGTCTTCGATCTTATTCTATTCTAGATAAAATGCTTTGTGAAGCACAATTCAGCTCTTGTTGGCATTTTGTTTTATAAACGTTTTTGAATGTATGAAATGAAATTGAAAAATACTTAAGTCTGCATTCTGAGTGCATTCCACCGAATGAATAATCAATTTTTAAAAATAAAAACGCACCCGTATCTAATAAAAAGTGTCATTTTAAAATTAAGTTTACCACGCTTCATATAATATCTCCATACATTAAACAACATAACTCTTTATACAGACGTAATGTTACATAATACAGCACACATCAATTCACATCAGCTTTTTGGACCTCCACTTGAAATTTTGTTTGCAAATATAATTAAAAATGAATGTCCGTTGAGCCTAACGATAGAATGAGAGAACATCTAAAATCTGACAATAAATTTTTTCCTGAATTTTACCCGGAGCTCATTTAAATTAGTTTGTTGTTTTTACGTTTTAAACGCATTAAACCATTGTAACGCGGTTACGTGAAAATGAGACCCTTAAGCGGTGCCAGAGCATTTCCATTGCTAAATTTCCTTCATTAGAAAAGTAAATTTCACAACACAAAACCGTCGTGTTTAAAGTAAGAAATGCTCCTAAAACAATAACCACCGCAGTTATTTCCTCTGCAGATATATATTTGGGCTCCGAAGATATCATTGACTGAGTGCTTTTAGTACCGTCATCTTCCAACAGCTTCTTCTTCAACAAATGATGCCAACTCGACCACTTATCCCATTGTTCATACAGCCCAGATTGTACAATACGAGCCATTGTTCTGGTTAGCCAGAACGTACTCTCCGTATTAATTTTCCACATGTATAGCGCCGGACTCAGAGTTTGCTTTACTTGCAAACAGTAAAATGATTCATCATATCTTAACAATCTTTTTCCAACATCCTTTAACATAAAATCGGATGTTGAGGCAGTGATCGTGAAAGCAAGTTTTTGGCCCGACTCAGCAATTCCCTTCGCAGTTTGTGGCACCGTGGATGTATTGTGGAGAATTAAAAAAGCATTCTTAATTAAATGACTCTCTATTCCCAGCATATTAAAATTCGAGTCAAAATAAGCATGCGGAGATATATCTGGGTTCAACTTTGGTTGCCAAATGATTTTGTACTCAGCGTACACCATGTTTTTCACGGTTTGAAACCTAAGTGGTGCTGAAAAACCACTGATAATGCCAAACAAGCTGTTTTCATAAACTAAACATATAAAGGAAATTGCACACACGATTAAATGAAAGCGGCGCCATCTCAAATCTCCCTGTCCCAACACACCAGCTAGTAAACTTATAGCTGTATGAAATCCGCCATTAATCCTTGAGTCGAACCAGATTGGGACTGTGAAGGAGATAACCGCTAGCAGAAGAGACAGCCACAATTTTGGGGAGAATGGCTTGGTTAGGACGACAAACTTAACGCTCCATCGAGAAATTGGTACTTTGTTCCTGTCGCAATAAATAAATGCAGTAGCGTCAAATCTTTCAAAGGAGTACTTGCCGAAAAGTGGGAAAGGGGTAGAAAAAGTCATCGAATGTACAACGTGTTCCAAAGAAGTGTACAATAAATAAAGTTCAAATTTTGAAATGGTGATTGAACTTTTTACGAACAGGTTTATTGTGTAGTTGTGGAGTTGTGCTAGAACAAGCAGGGCCATTATTTTGCTTTGGCAGTCTCGTAATAACTTGGGAGCAAGACGTAGACACTTATTTTGATCAGTACCTTGGGTACCTACAATGTATTTGAAGGAGTCTGATCCTATGCCAATAAGCGATTTTCCGTTTGCATTCTGAAAAAGTTTGTGATGGATGGTGCTGAAAGTGTCCTCGAACAGTTTTGTTCCCTCATTTATAGAGTGAGTGTCACAGTAACCTTGGCAGATATAAGTTAAAGTAGAACTACTCCAGCCGCACTGGCTTTGGTTGAGATCAGCAACTATTTTCAATGCTGAAAAAACTGAAAAGGATTGAGTCCAGTCTGGTTCCTGTTTAAATGGTATGCGCTGGCGTATTTCAAGAAATCTGGTGAATAAGAAAAGGGATTGAGATGGTGTCACAACGTGCATGAATGTCATCAGGCTATGTGTGGCGGATTCTTCTGAATTTTCTAAAGACATCAAACTTATAACCACGTTGTAGGTGTTGGAATAGCGGTAGATTGTGCTGCTTATACCATTTGTTTCTGAAATGGTAACTATCATCATTCTGGTTGAAAACCTGGGAAAAATGGGATAAGCAGCTTTATTCCACTCTGGATGGTGGAGGTAGATCATGTACTTTTCCCAATCAGTATGAAGCTGGGGGAACAATTTGGATATGCAATGTTCACCCACCTCACCTGTACCGATTGCCCCACAGAATAGAATCGCAAGTAGAATAAATTTTAGTAAATTCATATTTAAATTTGTATTTAAACACTTTTTTTACGGGATTGGTGTGTAAGTAGTAACTAAAACAAATAAAATAAACCTTTAATGTACGTTAGCTAAAGTATGCAAAGCTTAAACTTAAATAAAGATAAAATTTAGCACGTCGTTTTAGCTTTGGTAATGAGCCAAGATGTGGAAATATATAAGAAGTCAACGAGTCCAAATATTATATAGAAAAGTGTTTCACCAAATGCCACTTCCAAACTGTTTGTCATCTAAATATATATTAAGAATTCTGCCAGACCAATTTTCTATGCATCCTGTTTTTCCAAACGTTTGTTTGACACGCAATAAACCTATTTACTTGGCGTAATTAAAACGAAAACTGTTTTTAGTGTCGACGTAGGCAAAGTGAAGAAACTGGTTGTAAATGTGCCATCCATGGTCAAAAGTAATAAGAAACGTGTTGAAAGTGCTACGAAAAATATTTGCCAAGCATTTGTGGAAAAAATATTCCAAAGCTGGTAAGGTTGTTGTGAGAATTCCTCTAATGCTTTTACAAAACAAGCCGAAAGCTCCATTTCTGTCTTATTATCAGTGTTGGCAAAAAAAAAAGCTTTTTTGGTCAAAATTCTTGCTGATTTGCTTTTTAGCTGTTTTGACGCTTTTTTGTTGTTTGGGTGCTTTTTTCGTGCTGTTTTGCTGGTTTCGGTGTGACACTGTTAGGTATGAGACCGATTCGTATGATTTATACGACAATGACTTCATTGTGGCATTGCAAAATCAAGCGAAATCAACTGGTTTGCTTATATAACTTAGAATTAGATGTTTCTACAATTGTTTTAAGATGGTTTTCTGAAGAAAAAATGGAATTCTGAAGGGAAATTTTCCAAAAAAGCAAATCAGCAAACCAGCATGCAAAATTGGTCAGCAAAAAATGCTGCTTAAATAGCAAAACAGCAGATTTTCAAGCAAGCGCTGTTTTGCTTACTGCCAACCCTGCCTATTATAGATACTACCTCCATCATCTATGTTCGTTGAAATTCTTACGCGCCACTTTTAAATTAACATATGTTATGTGGTCGCTGAATTTAATTATCTTTGTGCTGCAAATCATAACAAAACTCATTAAAATTTCAGGAAACAAATAATTACTCTTACAAGAAAACCTGCGCCAGACACAATTACTGACTACTTTGCACAAGCTATATAGTTTGCAGGTTATAAACAAACAAACCATATTTTTTATAGCAAATGAGGAAGGGAAATCTATTCATCCATATTGCCCTGATCGTCTGGCATGGTAGTCTTAGACATTTATATACGTTATTGGAAATCATTAGCAAGTTCCTTAGGTCAAAGGTTGTAACCCACAATTCGAAACAGGACAGAATGATGATGTTTGAAGATGGCTATTTTGTCAACAAGATTGCAAAATGCGATAACACTACGTACGTCGATACATTAAATGAGATCGAGATAATGTGACTTGAATCTTCGTTTTTAGACCAAAAACGTTACCATATTAGTGCAAGATTTGCTTTAAATTTCAATTTATTTTAATCATTTCAACTTAAGCAAAGTATTAGAAGATCATTTATTTATAATGTAAGGTTCTGTTTAATGGGTGATCTATTAGTTTTAATCGTCGGTATAAATTACAGCTTCTTATTGCATTGTATTTCTTATCAAATGCTTTGATTAATTTAATTTAGAAGCGTGCTTACTGGCATACTGTCAAAACACAAATAAATATTTTACAAGGTTTTTTCGAAGTACAACAATTTTTGGCCTTGTCATAAAAGACATGTTATCGACACATTGACATAAATTGGCATATTTTATTGCAATATAACAGGCGATATCAATATTTCTACCAAACGGCATCCAATTCTGCCACCTGCCAAATGTCACTTACTTGTCACGTACCTTTCTATCACACTACAGGAAATTTTAAAGCCTTGAAAAAAAGAGCGACCAGAAAAAGTCAACGTTTGAAAAAGGCAACAATGGGTAACGAGCAGATGACATGGAGGAAAGTAGTTGACAACTGACAAGTAGGACTTGCTGACAGATACTTGACAACACGGTGACAACCAAGTGAAAAGTGAGCACATAGGCGAACTGTAACAGCTTGGCACTCGATAATGGAGTTCAAAACTTTATTCGTTTAAGTGTTGAAAACGAAAGTACAAAAACCAATTGCTCTTAGTTTCCCAATAGTTTCAATTAACCAAAATAACAAGTTGCATTTCCAGAAAACCTTACTGAAGTTCATTATAAGTAAATTGTACCAACAGCAATTTTTCAGAACATTCCCAATTCAATTTTCATTCCCGAAACAAAAGTTTGATTTGCACACTCTGGAATCTGTAGCCTTATGCCATTTTATAAACCATTTACAAAGCCACTCCTATTCAGTCTGACTTAAGAAGCTTTACTTGTGAGGTCACAAAGCATCAATTAAGTTATATGCTAGCTAACCTGAAAAATAGGGTAACTCACAGAAATGTTGGGTGAGCCAAGCTTGGAAAATTTAATGCGGTTTCACTTGAAACAGCAAGAAATGTACGGAAGCGCCCCATTTACGTATTCCCCCCACGAAGACAAGCTTTTAAAAAACCCAAATATTCGTCTACGTTTGGAGATCTCAAAGCAAATATTGTATGGTATTCTGACCATCACAATTTGGATTCAATATTTTACAGAGGATATCGACCCTGATAAAAAAGTTAAAAGGTTCGAAAGTTTATTTGCCTGTGGAGCATTGTCGGTACTGTTTTTTGGTAGGTTGGGCCCACTTCTGAATGGAAATGAGACCGTGGAGCTGTACAATCTGTTCAAATCCTTTGAAAACGCATGTGTCCTAGGTAACTATTTACTTGTTTTACAAATCATAAAAACATTTAAAATATGCTACAATTGTATCGTTTACAGAAATTCGTGAGAGAAATAAAAACGAGAAGTTAATCTCAAAGGGAGAAAAGCGGTTACTTCAGTTCTACTTCTTATTTGGAATGAGCTTGGCTCCTTTCACTTCTATTGGTCACGTTTTACAAAGATGGTTTTATACCTGCAGCTCCGAAACGCCAGGCTACTTGCTTCTATCAGAATGCAACAAAGCTTTACGCGGCACTGAATGGGATATAATTTCCAAATTATCGCTGATATTTATCTGTTCAATCCTGCTTTTGAACTGTATAGATTGCTTTGGAATGCATGCTTTTCAATTCATAGGGATATCCTTTGTGCAAGCCTTTTCCTTTTCTTCATATTTGAAACATTTCTGTAGAATGTTAAATAAGGAAGCTGCAACTCAGCACAAAACATGCTACAGAACCATGCGAAAGTATAGAGAGCTGCAGGTTTTAAATCTCTACTATAACCAAATCCAGCAAGGCGTCATAATTTTTGTGGCTTTGTTTCTTATTATAATTGCCATGATAATTGGGGTTTACACTTTAATCTCCCTCGGATCAGAAATCAAGCTACCGGAACTTCTGCTTTTTGGTTGTGCTGCGTTTGACGGGATTGTTGTAATGCTCGTGGTTTTCACGGTTATGGCAAATGTAAACAGCGAAGCTGAAAATTCTATTGAGCACATAAAGTCCCAATTCTTACCTGGCATTGTGGATAAAAGGATTCAAAAATGGGCACGGGCATATTTACACTCATTTCAACCACTTAAAGTCAACATTGGTGCGGTAAATTTTGTTGATAAATGCACTCCATTCACCCTTGTCGATTTTTGCGTAAACCAAATTGTCAGCTTATTGCTTATGGATTGAATTTTTGTCTTATCAGTTTTGAGAATATATGCTATATTTAAGCTGGCCTAAAGGTAAGTTATGGGAGTCAGTTGGGGCATTAATACACATTCCTCAGAGGCATTAATCCACAAACCACCACATGTTAAAAAGTCGGAGTATATATCAGTAGGGTAAAAATCAAGCTAGCGCATTCAGTACCAATTTATGGAGAATATTTACTTTTATGCAGCTTTCAATACACATTAATGCAAATACAGATCAGTACCTTGTTTATCATACGAATCTTTCCAGAATTCATCCGCCTTCTGTAGAAGGTGGACAAATTTATGACGAACTCATCACGCAAATGTAAATGGTAGTCTGATCATTCTCAAATATTACACGCAAATAAATTTTTGTTAGATAACATTGCTGTTTTTTCGATCTAAAAGAATGATGCTCATGTAAACGAAATAAATATTAATATTTGTGTAGAATTAAATATTTTAATTATATTGTGCATGTGTTTCTGACATAAATATTAAAAATAAATAAACTAATTTAGGGATGTGGATGCGTGATTGATATAAAACGACGAAGTCTCAAGCAACTTTTTTGCCAGTATTTTAAAATCAAACTGTAGAATTCCAACCGGTTTTCGAATGCGAAAGCTAGTATGGAGATCGCCAATCCCACTAAATGCATAAAAAATACATTTTTAATACCACCAGACAGATCTGGAGGAACAAACTCAGTCAGTATGGGAAAAACTATTGATGAGTACGACTGGTAGAGTCCCAGCCTGAATTTCTTTATGTACTCAATAAATCCAGATCGGTGTAGGTTTTCCAATCTACTTACAAGCTTTGGATTAGTCCACCCAATAAAAACAAATCCCTTTGTCATAGACCCAAGAACCTCCTTCCCAAATGAAAGCCGTGCTGTAAAAACTTTCCCAAACTGTCGCAAATATTGAGCCCTCAGCATAATTAAATCCCGTTCTTGAGACACAATCGCTGTTTTTGGGTTGCAGCAATTAAAAAGTTTCCAGAAATCGTCTCTCGCATACATAGTTCTGCTAATTTGATCTTTTAAAGAAGATAGTCTTGTATTATTTAAAATGAAGGCTTCAGCCTTCGTAAAGTTGGTAGCTGTGGTACTTTCCTCAACATTGGATAGTCCTGCAGATAGATAACTGAGAATTTCGGACATTATGAAAATTTTGCTAGACGTTTTAATGTCGTAAGCAACGGCAGTATGAGGAGTTGATCGGTTTTCTGGACCAATGTTTTGATATTCGTACATTGCATCATTACCGATAATCTGGGGAGATGAAGTAATTTCATATTTTTCGTCGACTAGTTGTTTTAGCGTGGAATATGGGATAGCGCGTGGGGGAGACGCAATTTCTACAATATTATCCCCTTTGTAAGCATTGCTTAGAACGAGGGCTGCGAGCATGAAAGAAGTGAGAACAATTCCAATTTTGTTGTTAGTTTTAATCAACCCATCTAGCTGAGCATCAATCCCTTGTTCCAGCAAGGTTCGAAAGGAGCACAGCAAGTACTGGCAGTATCTAGAGTAACCGGTTTTCAAGGGTTTTAGGCTGTATTCCAATACCATTGTTTTGCATTCATCCTCAAGATACATGAGAACGCCAGGAAGAATAACGCAAATGGCGAGAGTTGCGAGCCAGGAAACTGCATCATAAGCAGCAATGAAATCCCTCAGCTCAGAATTTCCTTTTAAATACCCACAGCTAACAAATTTCAGTCCACTTTCAAAAAACGGGACGTGAAGTACACCATAAGGACTTGACCTGGCTATTCCTAGCGTCGGATAAAACTGTTCCAGTGGCCAACAGCCGCAGTCGTGGCGAGATCTAGTTTGTTCTTTTTTACTGCAGTAGGACAAACGATTTTTCGGATCCGAAGTAAATATGTGGTAGCTCAGGTTACCCATGGCAGTTGCAAAAACTTTCTGCTCAACCTCCCAATCTTCATGAATACCTAGAAGGGGAGCGTTTTTGTTCACAGTTCCGAATGACTTAATTATAGGAAAACTGCGAAGTTTTAAGATAACGCCAGATAAGTCGGAATTTGCAGTGCGAATGTGATTGTCTAAATGATATTTAGATCCCCAACTGAGCTCATCTTTATTTAGTTGCACAGGGTAAAACGGTTTACATTTGCGACAATTATGACAAAGATGGTAAATTTTACTTATTAGGAATTCGTTTGAAGTACGCTGTGTTGTTTCAAACGCGAAGAGTTCCCATGCAACCGTTGTAACATGATAATTCATATCCATTATTACGGTTTTCGTAACCCCGAATGTCCAGGATTCCATATTTTTGTAGGTAAGGGGCGCAGCTGCTACCAGCACGTCGTAACGCATACTTGTAACAAGCACATTTATGGTGAGTGATTTGAATAGAGGATTCGTTTCAAACTCGGCTGGAGGAGCGAAATAGAATCTTACTGTGGCTGGGGGAATGAGAAGCATGGAACTGTCTTGTTTTTCCAACTGGTCGTAGTACCATTCTGCGTATCTGTTGTTTGTTTGGGGTGGTGGGTGAAGGTAGAAATGGCTTTGACACAACCACGGTTTTGTTATTCCATAAAAGAAATATTTTAAAGCTTTCTTATTTACGCTGTCAAAATCATCAAATTGATTTGAAAAGTTCCTTGATGCAACCATTTCAAATGGCAGTGCAAACCGTCGCTGAAACCATTCTTTAGTGATGATGTTTTCGAAGGTAAATATAACAACGTCGTATCTCGATAAAAACACTGGGTGCTGGAATGGAACAAAATCTTGACCTTCGTAATTTGAAATGTGAATCATGCAATGAGAAAATGGAGCAATGTGTTGATTCAGGTTTGAAACTGAGGTTCTTTCAATTGATGGGTTTGTTTGGTGATACTGGGAGTGCAGGTGGTTGACCACTTTCCAATCCTTATTCGTAGTTTCCTGTCCTATCACGCACCCAACTAAAGACAACGCTAGAATTAGTCTCAGTATCATTTTTTTGTACGATAAGTTTTTAGTTCTGTATTTGGTTGAAACAATGTAAAGTAAAGTAAAGTCACAGTTTGGAAGGCAGAAGCTAATTTTTGTCTGTCGTTGACTCATAAGTTTTCGCGACTGTCGGGTTGTATCAGTAACTAGAAATGATGCTTCTCCTCAGGTCAGTCGTGTGCTGACTAGACAGCATTTAAATATTTATCGGTTGTGTCTGGTGTCTGGCTCGCAAAACTTACGCAGTTTTAAAAACATTTGCTAAATTGACTATTTTAATTACATTTGTTCCTGAAACCGAATATCAGCAGAGAAAAGCGTGTACATGTGTGGCCTTCATTCAATGTTGACGAACTCTCAGTGAACGAAATTTACTTGCTTTCGAGTTTGTCTCTGTAATATCTACTTTGTACTGAGTATACGGAATAATTTACTGATTATTTGGCACGTTGTAATTAATTTAATTAACCTTGTTAATTTGTCTGATGTAAGTGCACGTGTTTTATATTGACCGATAACTAGAAGAGAGATAACGAGTACAAGCCCCCATAACGTATATAGGTATATACAAAAGTGATATTCATTTATACTTGCTTAGCTTAACGCATAGTTGAAATCTGCACGCGCTGCGTGACAACGTTTTCTTGACTGAATTGTGTGATGCTAATAAATAAATACGTAAGGTTTTATTTTTCGACATTAGCACGTGCGTTGTAAAACCATAAAGTCGTCCAGCTTGGAAACATATAGAAAGTAGTGACGTATGTCATTGCTCATGTCCGTCATTGTAATTAGGCATTTAACGAAGTAATTTAATTAGTCATATCTTTGGAATGCGGTCATCTTCATGCTGCATACCCAATCCAATCGTACGTACCTATAAATCTCTTGGATATTTTGAAACACTGTTTAATTTGGTTTGAAAATCACCCAAAAGTGTGAAACTCTCAAATGCGCATATACTTCCAGATATGTAGGACAATTATATTTTTTTAAATCGCAATTTTTTGGCTTTATGGGGTTTTATTCTTGTCCATTAAAAGCTTCATCAAATTGTTCGTTTTTTAGAATTTAGCTGTTTTGTGGTTTGAGAAGCTTATTTACTGTCAAAAATTTCATGCCGTTTTACTGATTTGCATATTTGGAAAGAAATACATTCAGAATTAGCTTTTTTATAAAGAAAATTACAACACCACACCCGTGTAAATATTGAAATTCTAATTTGTCTTTTAATTTCATTGATTTTGTTTTCTTATGCCATGATGTCCTCGTAGTTAAATTGCGCAGAAATCCATTTGACAAGCTGCAATCGCAGCTTGTCGAAAGTAACATTCATAATGGTTCAATTAAAAAAATATTTGTAAAACGTAGTTTCCAATGACAACTGACCAATATTTGAATGAAAAATGGAGCACGTTGACATCCTTCTCCGGAAATGTACGGAACATTAGGAAAGCATATTAGTTTGAAGGGATTTATGAATAAAACTAAATGAGCGCATCACATTTTATTCGTGTATTCTGCAGCAATTTATCATGCAACGTAAAAAGATAAACTGACTCTTTCTTACATGCTACATAAGTTATTATGATACAATGATGGAAAAAGCTTGGAATAAAATATTTTCAACTAACGTCGAAACACACGTCGAAGGGTCTAAAGCACCTAACAAGACCAACAGACTGATTATTACATGCTTCTTTACAAAATTATTTCGTGCTGTTTTTATGTAGAGAACAGAGAGCATATATTTGTATTGTAATGCACGCACAAAGGCGAAACCCCACCAAAATGGGTTGAGTACGCATTAAGGGTACGTGACATAAATTGTGTCCATCCAGACCAGTGTTTCCCAGTAGAAGTGTCTAAAAAATGCACAAAAAAAGTATTCATAGTCAATTACCCTACTTGTGTAATTGTGTAGTGTGGTATCCATCTATACATGTTTGTTTGGATCTTATGTTAGAGTGTTCCATCAATTCTTCCTTTGCATGTAAAGCTTGAGGTCACTAAATAATACCAAAGGCAAGAAGGCACAAGGGTTGCTTGTTGCCTATTCCTCAGCTAGCTTCTGAACTTGCTTACTTTCTGTGGAACCGTATGTATTTTTCAACCCATATATATTAATCCCTATCCCAGAGGGTTCTGTGCTGTGAAAAGGAGATAAGTATGACAATTGACATGAGTCATTCAAGTTCAAAGCCCATGTTCAGCTCAGCCAACCCACATTTTTACTCTTATAATTTCCTTTCACTTATATGTATATCATGATTTTAGTCATCGTATTTCATCACAGTCTTCTCTGCAAGCAGCTTGCGACCAGTACTTAAATACGTGAACAAGTACTCCTGTTTTCTTGTGAATTTCCATTGTGTTGAAAAACTATCATTGGAATTGGTTTGGTTTTGTTTACTTGTGTTTTTGATTTACCTTTTATAAAATCCTATATAAATCTCGTCATTTTTTTAGTGAGTCGAAGATAATTTGAATTAAAAAAGAACGTAAGATAGAAATGCTTCATCTGATTCTTCATAGTTAACTAATAGTGTGGACATTCTTCTGGACAATCACCGACGATGAACCCCTTTTCATTAGTTCGACCCTGTTGGGTTCGAGTCACAAAACTAACTCAATCAGATATATTGAGGTGGGCGAGTTCAACAACCAAGCTACCAATCTCAGTGGCAATGTCAGTTATCTCGAAAAAGAAACTCGCGTCAAGGCCAAAAAGAGAATTTAAATGCTCAGTTTGTGACCAAGCGTTTGACAGAATTGGCAATTTAACAAACCACTACAATATTCACACAGGCGAGAGACCACATCAGTGCTCAGTGTGCTCAAAATCTTTTGCTCGGAAGGATACCCTGAAAGCCCATTTTTGGGTAGTGCACAAAGGTCAAAAACGATTTTCGTGCTCAGAGTGTCACCGTTTGTTTGCTACAACGAATGAGCTCAAGCTCCACTTGAAGCGGTGGCACAAAATCGGTGTTGGAGTGAAATGCAACGAATGCTCTAAAGAGTTTCCGAACACGACAATTTTGAGAATCCACATGAGAGCCCATTCCAACGAAAGACCACACTCGTGCTTGTTCTGTGAGAAGCGGTTCAAATCTCCAAACTGCTTACTTTCACACTACCATACTCACACAAATGAGAGCCCCTTTTCTTGCAAATTGTGCAAGAAGACATTTAGAACCCAGACAAGTTGCACTGTTCACCTCCAATCGGTTCATGCCACTGAAAAGCAACACAAATGTGGAGAATGTCCAGCTGCCTATAAACATAAAGACAGATTAAAACTTCATGTCAAAACAGTACACAGAAAGCTAAGTCCTTATATTTGCGTGGTTTGTGGAAAGGTCTTTCCATCGAGCGCTCATCGGGCCGATCACATGACAATTCATACGCGTGAGCAAGCACACAAGTGCGACAAGTGTGGACGACGCTTCCGTTACTACGGCAGTTTGAAACGGCATTTGGAGCAACATAAAACAAAACCAAGTCATTCTTGTTCAAAATGCTTTCAACTTTACACGAACCAACTGGATTTCGAACGGCATTATTTAGCCGAGCACGTTGACCGCAATGCTAACATGTTTGAGTGTGTTTTTTGCCAACACATATTAAGAGACAGGCATGCACTGGAGGAGCATCTCACTGGACACACAAATGAGCGCCCTTTCTTTTGTTACCTCTGTTCTGAAACATTTGGCAGAAGTTCACATCTTTATCGACATTTGAAGAGCCACAAACAGGTAAACTTAATGTGCATGAATTCGAATAAAAAGTTGCCTATAGATCTACTAAAACAAATGTTAATATTATTCATTGATTTTCAATTTTCGGCAGGCAGGCACTTCCAAGTGAGGAAGGCAGACCCATTGAAGGAAAATGAATGAGATTACTCGGAGAAGGAGGCGAGAACCTCGCAGGACAGACAAGTACGACTAAGTGGCCTTTCAAAAAATCGGTCCAGAGTTACATAATCAAGAATTTCATCTGGAGTAACTCTGATTTAAAACAATTTTATAAGCTTCTCAGTTTCTAACGAATGGGTGTGAACGTAGAAGATGTAGTCGCTTGTGCTCCCGTTTCCATACCATGTATTTAAACTTTGTTACGTTGTTATCTTTCAAAATGGGTTGTTTCCTTCACAATGATATTGATTTGTAACAAAAAAAGAAAACCCTTTTTGGGTTTAAGGTGTGATAAAAACTTAATAACAATCAACTAACGACACACTGCTACGTTATATAATGTTTCAATGCGCTTTTACTGTAAATATATGTTATATAAAATTAACTCATACATTGGGGGGTGCTCTTGAAAAGATACGAATGATCCATCATGTTAAAAAATTCAATGTTTTCTGTTTTAATGTTTTAATTCTGCCAAGGGATTTATATTAGAATGATTTATATTATGTATATGTAGGTAATAAGCAAATTCAAAGCAACGGGTTTTCTCTAGTATTGTATAAGACCAATATTAATGGTGCAATTACATCGTATTTCTTTTTTCAATATAAGCGTTTTGAATGCTTTCTCATGTAAAGTACTTTAAAATCAAAAGCTAAACATTATTTATTGTAAGACTCCAAAAACTAAAAATAATTAATAAAATAATTAAGTATTGGTATATATTATGTAGCATGTGTTTGGTTTTGTTCTAGCTACTGTATTTCTAAGACACTAGTTGCTTTATAGTATAGGAGATTAACTGTCTGGCTAATAGCAAACTGGAGCACATTCGCCCCAGTGAGCCGATCGAAAAAGTTTACAGATCCAAATCGAATCTTCAACGGCTGCCAACTTCTAATAACCCTTTTTGCCCAAACGTCTTTCTGCCATTTTTCATCTCTCTTTGCAATTCGTAGCGTTTTGACAGACTGGCAATACACACCTCCTTCCATTTCAGCCATCACCACAATAATCATCAAGCAATATAAACCCATCACGGATAATAAAAGAGTCTGAAAAATTGAAATGAATTTGCGTAAAATGATGGTCAAATAAAGTGAGACGGTGACGCCCACCAACCCCATCAAAAGCATCGGAACCACTATGAAATGTTGGTGAATGTCATTATGCTGTCGTACTAAAAGATGAATCTGTCTATAAACTAAAACGACATGAAACTTCGTTTCATAGTTTTTACAAAAAATGCGTCCATCATGAACGAAACTCCCACTTTCCAAAATCCGCTTACAATATTCCAGGTAGTTTTGAAAGCAGTAACAGAAAATAAATACAAATTGAAGGTTTATAATAGCCACAACGGAACAAACACATGCAAGGTTAATTGCTGAAAACCCAGCCAACAAGAATTTAACGGGTGTTGCAAAAATTCCAAAATTATTTGGCTGGCAATCTGCATAAAATTTATAGCCAAAGTTACCCGGAAAACATGTATAAATCAGATTGAACCCGAATATGAAGAGTGCGGATAGAGGAGCACAAATTCCAATTAAGTCCATTAAAATCACTTTTCTGTAGCGTCTTTTGGTGGATTTTAAGTCAGCTTTCTTGACGTAGTAAGGATGCCGCTGTGCAAATATTATCATTCGATTTGTGAGGTCAACAAGGTCCTGTAGCTTCCCAAACACGGAAACTTTTACGAAGAGCATCATGACAAATGAAAATGAAAGAAAAACACTTAAAGCCATTATCCACATAGATTCCTGGCTTGCTTGGAAAGTTTGGGCTGTAATAACCAGTGTGTAAACGAGGGATACTGCGGCAGTGGTTTTGTAGCGAGAGATGTTGTTTTCGCTAATTTCCACATTCCGTTTCATCTTGTTGTAGATGATTGGCCAACCTGCTAAAGCATTTGCTACTCGGAGATGAAAGATGAACAGAGGAAAGATTTCCAATTTCATTTTAATTTTTTTCATTGTTATTTTCCAAAATAAACCTCTTGGGCTTTAAAAACTCACTATATAAGCAAAGACTTGAAATAAATTATATACTTTACAAAGTCACGGTTAATATATTACGTGGTTTCTGACATACAATTTCTTCATTTAAAATTGATAAAATCGGGAGTTCAATTTACTTGTTAATTGCTTCGTGTTTGTACGTCGCACCTAACCAATTTAATTCGATTATCATTCCATCTGCGTCCGGCTGAAGTATATAACTCAAGTCAAATGAAGTGACGACAGAAATCGAGTTTGATGTAGCTCTGAAAACCAGTTTATTTCTGTCCTTTTCATTTCAAGTTAAATCAAGGGCGGTGACAGTAGGTAGTCTTATAATTTTGGGGAAAGAAATTAAGAATTGAAAGAACAACACATGAATGTATACTTCCGAATCGTTTTATGTACGCTTATTGGAACCCATGTTAGCAATAGCAAGCTGGTTTGAAGAAAGGCAAGACAAAGAAGTGGGTTAAGGTGGAGCAAATTTAGGTTTGACAATTTATGATTGTCTTTTAATTACTGTCAGCCAGTTGACTGTTTGTTTGTTTTGTCAAGAGGTTAATAATATTTATATAAATGTAGGGAAATATAATTTAACATAGCATTTAAAAGGTAGGTTTGGACGTAAATTTTTAATTTCCACTGAATTTCTATGAACATTTTCCAGCAATACCGGATATAGAACCCGTCCGAATAATATGGATTCGAATAGACAGCCCATCATAATATGTGACATATAAGTATGACTAAATAATAACAAATGACAGGAAATTTTAAATACTATTCTGATATCCTACCAAGAACTTTTAAGTAGACAAGTACACTCTCATTACCTATCCTATTGGGAATGTTGTGATAAAGTTTCAAAGGGACATTGGAATAACTACAAGACTTATCCATAAATATGATTCAATATCAATACCTCTGGGAATCGATTTATTGAGTTATATTAATCGCTTGCTATATTTTTCTTCTTTACTGCAGACTCTAAACTTACAACTCTAAATTTACTTGTATTCTAAAGCTCATTATCCAGTTAGCCATTACACAAGGTTCCAAGGATTGAGATAGTACACCTCTAGTACACTTAGTTTATTGTGAGATTTATTGCTTCTTAACCCATTTGCGGTAGATGTTATTAACCATCATTGTGGGATAGCAAGAAAACAAAAAGATTACTGATGAATAAGCCCTGCTCCCCAGAGCCCAAAACAATAAGAGCGTATGAACTTAAAATAAAAACAAAAGCACAAAAATGAGCACCGCAATAATCATAAGATCCTTTATAAGCAGCCAAACACAGACCTGTATAAAATTGAATAAAAAGAACAGAGGAGCATGGAGGCATCCCGACTATTCCAAAAAACTGATTGTACTGAATTAAATCCTTTCCAATGGTTTTTAAATGAAAGTACTGCCTGTGTTTCCCTGTTGTTTTCAAACCCCTTTCCAATTCCAAAATTAAGTTGAGCAACTCCCTTGCTTCATTTCGTCGTTGGAGGTACAAAAATTTGAATACAATACACGTAAGTTATCCGCTTGAGTAAATCGCTTATTCCAAGTGTAGTAACCCGTCTCTCTTCGCCCCAATTTTAAATTACTTGAATCCAAAGATTATCGTGAGAATCGTTGAAATTGGTATGTTTTTCCACTCCTGCAATATCAAGTGTTTAGATGAAAGAACAAAGCTTGCTATCCATTTTCCCCAATGAGACACATTGTTTTACATCCAAATAACGGTTGGAGCTTCAAGTGGAGCTTGAAACTATGTAGTGAATTTGTTATGCATGAGCATTGTTCAAACTTTATAACGTTATTTCTGTATCACTTTTTATTTAAGTAGTTGGACGTCAACTTACTTATAGAGAAAGATTGTATTTTAAAGTGAATTTGAGGATCATATCATTCCATCCACCTATCCCATTTCCATCTCATTGATTTTCATTGGTAACTGCGGTGGAAATTGTCATAAAACATACAATCAGCGGGTAGAGAAGGAAGGAGACGGTGATTAACATCCCTGACCATTTACTATATAGCGATACACGAATATTTATTAAATGAAATAATGAAAAACTCATTCGCCGACATGTTTTTCAATAAAATTTAAATATAATACATATACATGGAGTGGAGTTGGTTCTTTCTACAACGCATCAATTTACTTAATTCTCAACCTGCTTTTCGTTTTTTGTTCTGATTAGAACGTTTTCTGGGGGAGTTCTCATCCACACAAAACAAAGATAGGGTTCGTTCTACACAACTACTTCGCATGGAGAGTGCATAGAGGAATCTTGGCAAGGAACGATGTTGTGGCTCTCTATGTAAATGCAATTCTCCTAGCTTTTGTACAACAAACTCTCTGGGGATACATTTATACAAAAATTGAGTATTGACCACGCAACTTTCTCACTTGGGAAATTTGATTGAGATAAGATGCCTTTTGAGAAATTTTACTCTTCACTTCTCTCCTCAAATTTGGTGTTCCAATTCCAATACTCTGCATTCCTCTTGCGAAACATGATTTAACTCCCAGTCTTCTTATTACAAACTCCATGAATATTCATGGATAAGACCATTCAAGATTTGGAGAGTAACAAAAAAGAGTGCGTACAGTATAATATTTGTATGGAATTACAGGACAATGTGCCAGAGAACAAGTTCGTACCATCTTCGTCTATCACTGTCGTTCCAAGCTTTATATACACTTTTTCTGCTCTTGTACTTCGGCCAAGCAAAATCGTTTTTGCTAATAAAAAACGAACCTTGAATTTAAGTTTCATGCAATGAGAATATCATGTTTCTGCTGAGGAGTATTGTGCATGACAATATTTTGTTTATATTCAGATCGCAAACATCATATTTCCCATTTCCATACAAAATACTTGGCTTGGCTCCATATTTCCACGATTAAAAACATAAAGCTTACCAGTCGAAATGCTATATTTCAAATCCAATCAAAGTTTCCTTTTATACATCCATCTACGCTGGCAGGAAAAATTATAACAGGTTCAATTGAATTATTAGCAGCTATAGATGTATCTGCTTCACCCTTATATTCAGGATAAATGCCTGGAATTTTTGAGAAGTAGATGATGTATATAGGTATAAATATTATTCTACAGGCGACGAGAGTACATACAAGCTTTCTTGTTTTCTTCATTCATTTATGAGGTCGGTTAGTGAATGGACTGTTACTCGGTTGCGAGAATAACAAGACGGAGATAAGAGAGAAAATAACGAATACTTTTGGCTTTGGGAAGCATGCCGTTATTTTACTCTCGACTTATATCCATTGCAGGCTATTGCTGTTAGACATGCGTCAAACGCTTTTTTTCAGGCACAAGACAAGAAAGAGGAGAAGAAAAGAAGGAGATGCAGGGAAGGGAATATTTTGGCTGGTGTGGCATACAAACATCAACCCATCAGATTTGTTTACCAGTATACTGCATAAACAAAGAGTATATACTCTCCATTTCGAATGTTCTGGATGCTTCGATTGCGAACAAAGAAGGCTGACCATCCCTTTCTTTACCATGAGTCATACCACATCTCACGACGCTCCTGTGGTGGACGAAATCTGAGCTGCTCTATAACATAATCTGTGGAAGTGGGCCAGAGCCCTGCTAAAATCTCCTCACTCAGATTTTGGACGGCGGTGCGGAGAGAGGTGCTGGGAGTTCTCTCCGTACCGTCCGTTAGTTATATATTCAGCTTGCTACTCAACGGAGGACAGTTGTGTGAAAACATTATTAAGTTTTAATAATTTGACTTTGTTAGCTCATGGAGTGGTTTAAAAGTGTAGACATACCTTTTCGACAGTTGTGCTTGAGTTACGCAAACTGAAAATTTAAAAAAATAGTTTGAAAAGGACGAAAAACCTCCAGTTTCTCCAAAATAAGTAACTCTTTCGTGGTGTAAGGTGAAAAATAGAAATGCGGAGAAGAGTTGGGCAGTGACAGTCGATTATGCATTTTTCCAGTTTGCAGGAAATACGAAGCTGTGAATTAATTCAGTTTAAGGTGATTCGTTTAATGCGCTCTGTTGAAAAATCGCAAATGAGTTTCGAGACTACAGAAAAAAGGAACAAAAAGAATGGTAAGTTTTAAAAATGATTTTTACTTTCGTAGCTCATTTACTAGGAATCAAATATCAGAAAACTTCAAAAGTTTGAAAATAGCGTGCATTGCGCATGCAGAGTAGTGAAACGAAGGCTCGTTGCAATTTCAAAAAGAATTTTTGTATGGCATATGCGTATACACAATGGTATGCAGTAAACTGACTGAGAAGTGTGTTATACATAATGCGCAATTCGTGTCTGCAGGCATTCAAAAGAAAAAGGAGTAGAGCCTGAAAATGAGTAGGTGATGAACTGTTTTTGAGTCATCCATTCATTTAGCTTCTCTCCTTATAGATGCTTTGCTTTACAGGTATCTATACTCCCTACATTTTCATCTTCTCTTGTTTCAACCTTCTTGTGAATGATATTCGTTTTGGAGCAAGGCAAGCGCAATATGCTACATACAGAGCAAAAACAGAAATACCAAGCCTGTGATATCATACTCTCACTCAAGTAAATATGGGCGTGCCTTTATGCTTTTTTTGAAAAAATCCTTTATGCTTTGGCTTTCATGCACCAAATGGACAACATCTTCATATTTTTTGGGCTAAAATAGTTTTTATTTTTACAACGCATTGGCTTGTTGAAATTCAGTGGCAATGGGAAATAGTTTTTTCGTGAAACTAGAAAACTGCTACACATTTTTATCTAACTTCTACGTAAGTCTGTGGTTGTTTTCAGTTTTTGAAAAATAACGGTATACATTTCATCTAAAAAGACTTACCTCACCTTAATGTCGGTTCAGAGCTCTCTTGTGTGATTTTAAATTACAGTTTAAAGTATTTAAGCGATTTCATTGCAGGTTCCATTTTTGTTCAGAAAAGCGCTTGAAAAATTCGCACGGCCGAAAATCAATTTTTGCGATTTTCATTGTGTTGACGTATTGGGAGTTTTTTTGCTTTACCAATCGAAGACGTTTGTGAAATAGAAATACAAAACATTAATATCTCTGCAATGCGTAGTTTTTTCACCAAGTTGACCTGTCTTAATTAAGTATGTTGGCTTACTTTGCCACGTAACTCCAAAATTTGGATAGCGGGGCAACGTCAGACTGGACAAAGCTTAGAACTTTTGTTTTAGATTATATGCCCAGTATGTGTACATGAAGCTAATTTGATTCCATTATTTCAGAAAATTTACTACAACATATTGCGTATGATATTTCCAAAATAACAAAATTTCCCTTACAAATGCTTCTTATACTTTCCAATTACTTTTATAAGCGAGGCAGAGATAGGATGGGCTTTGTTCGCTTAAATCTATCCAGTCATGTATGTTACACTAATGATTGTGGTTTCTCGTGTTCCAGATAAACTGAATGCTTGCTTAACAATCAAACCAATGCCAAGAAGTCCTCCACAGCGCCATCAATTTTGATATCACGTCACTCAGGTATTTTTTTAATTTCTTTAATGCTGTGTGTTCATTTGGCCGGTTACTTAAATTTGTTTTGTATAGTCAAAGTAAAATGTTACATATGTTGTGCATTTTACACCAGTCTCAAATACTCCCACGCTCACCCAAGGCAGTAATTAATTATACAACTAAACTAATGTTAATAAATTGTTTTGTAGGAAAGTCAGTAACCATCCACGAGCAATCCCAGGTAGTCGAGTTACCATGATCAGTATCATCGTACGAGGTAATTTAATCATGTCTAACAATAAAATTGTCATCAATTTTTTTAAACTATCCGTTTCCCCCAAACATTTGTCTGCTTTATATTTTTGACTGAAGTTAATTCGGTACATTAGGTACTTCCATACATTTTTGTGTACATTTAATAATCGCATTTCTTTTATTTTTGATTGATTAGAATGTCCTGGCTGAAATCCATCGTTATTGTTTCCGCACGTGTATCTCCCGACAATAAACGTCGAGGTTTATGTTCCAGGTAATTTAATTTAATTATCTATATTTAATTATATGAATGTAGCTTTGATTTTGATCGCTACAACCAAACATAGTTATACTTGTTACACTAAAAATAAGTATACTCAAATGTCGTACAAATTAACGAACAATGTTTCAACATATTATAATGAAATACATTTAATTTTAACAACAATTCAATTTACATCTTGAATACATGATTACAAAAACATGAAATATAAATATTAGCATGTGAAGTAGAAAATAAATAAAAAACCTTGAATTAACTAAGTTCATCTGCTAATCCCGTAACTTATTCAAAAACATTTGTTGCTTGCAGGCTGTGCGACACCTTCATCAAGTTGAGATCTAAAGCACATTGCCGAAACTATTCTTAATTTTTGATCTTACCACCACAAAACATCATGCATCATGATCACTCAATTTCATCAATCAACCCAATCAACTCAGAATTTCGAAGTGGAACTGGAACCAGGTTTGAGTTTAGTTAAATAAGTACTAGGTTTAGACAATGCAGGCTGCAAAAATTTGCAAAACTACAAAAACCCATTCATTCTTCATCAATCATCAACCGAAATCTCATGAATTTCATTGATTTCTATGACGATTTCGAGTTTCCATTTATTTTCACATATAAATTACAAAAGGTATACAATAAGGTTTTAAAAATCGTTTCATAAAAGTAGCCAGGTGGACGTGAGTTGGAAGCAATTATAACGATGATGGAATTTTCGTTGTTTTTTCGTAGGTTGTGTTAATTCGTTACAGTTATGTTTTGACTTGTATTTGTGGCCTACTAACGTCCGTGCAGCTAGCTGTGTCCAATTGAATTAAATTCATGAGGAACAATGTAGAAAAATAATTTAATATGGTTAAGATTATTTACTATCATTGTTTATAAATTATTTCCCTTATGTCAGATAAAATGCTGTATAACTTTAGTTCTCTAATCGAAACATATCACTCTAGTAAAAGGAACGTATTCATTATAAAAACTTTAATTCAAACTGAATTGATATTCAATACCCAAGTAACTGCTATCACATCCATGCATATTATATCCCACACAACGCATTTGAGTGTTCGTAATAATAGCTACGTTTATAAATTGAATTCTGAAGCACATTTTCTGCCGGTTAACTTTGTTTGCACGGAGTAATAAAGTACAGGGTATCAAGTTTAAAAACAACTCCGTTATTGACCTAATGCTTAACAATAAATATTTGTTAAATTTAAGTCAAAATTATTCGAACTTATCGAAATAATCGAATCATACTAAATGAAACTAAAATTAATGGTTTTCGGATTCGTTTATTCTGCAATCTACGTAGTTAGAATTGAAAGAAATTTCATAGAATAATTTCAATATTAAACCGAACGGCCAGTTTCGATCAGCTACAAGCAAAGAGATAAATGCCGAAAAGTTAGTCGAGAACGCAACTGAACAAAATTCATATCCAACATTGTACCACGTTCACAATAGAAACTAAATAGTGATATCATTTCGTTTAAATATCTAGCTTAGTCGAGGTCTAAAAGTCCAGGCATTGAATGTAAATCAATCGAATTAAACGTATTTACGCTCAAATTAAAGCTCCTGCCGCACTTAATGACTACAAATCTTCTAGAATCTCATCTAAAAATGAAATCCGAGATAATTAATCTAGAGCCGTAAAGTTGTAGACTTGTTCGGATCGGCTGCATTAGTAAGCAACCATAGTTTATCTTTTAAGTTTTACTTGTTAACAATTTTTTTTAAACTTAAAACACACTAACTTGTACACATCAAAGCTATGACTCAACGACAGAAGCTAATGTCGGTTTCAATATAATCCTAGAGATATATATTGGCCCATAATTATAAAATTTAGTTGGCGGTACAAGAACTGCACACTTGGTGTGTTACATGGAACTTTCCAGCTTTCTCAAATGGTGTGACCAATTTCATTAGTCCAACTAAATCTACATACAAATTCTAAACTTTGAGTTCTTTTAGAGCGTTCATTACTATTTTATTGTTTTTAATTATTCGATTGTATTGGAACAACATCAGGGTAGACAAGGTAGCTTCTCCCTTTTGTGATTCCAATTGTCCAGAATCGAATCAAAGTATTTTTAACCTAAAGGTACCTAAAGCCTTTCTTAATTTTTTCCTTTCAATCTTGCCAATAAAAACACCTTGTTGCATTACCGGCTCCACCGCCTATTTACTTTTCCGCCACTGTCTTACTCGCGAACGAATAGGATATCGAATACTTCCACCTAGAAAAAATAAATTCATTAAAATATGTACCATAACAAGTTATGGTCATACCTTTGCTGGCACTGTGGTAAAGATCTCATCAAGTAAACGATAAATATAAAATAATATTTACGATGCAACAAAATTTTCCTACATTGGGAGCGACAGATAAGTTGCAAGAGCATCACGGAATGCATCAGTAAATGACAGTGATTGCAGATTTACTTTAAGAGTTCAGAAAGCCAAACATCCGAAAGCCGAATGTTTTTGGCAAGATTCCAAGATACGTGGATTATTGGAACGATGCTCATAAACTTTTGGGATTTGTTCCACTCATATCTTTCAAGGGCCATAAAGTTGAGTTCTTCAAGAAAAGCTTACTAGCAAACTTGAATAACGTTTTGAACCCGGGTTTCTTGGTTGTATGTACTATCGTTTTGTATGGTTAGTGGTTTCGGGCATATAACCTCCGACACTTCTTTGGAGGACAATTTTTAAAAAGGGGTTGAAATAAATATCCTATTTTATTTCATTTAAAAAACACCTTTTGACTTTTTGGAACATTTGTTGTCCGCACCCTCGATAGCTGTACCCGGTATTGCGGTAAGTACCTATCGGAAAAATTTCTTTGGTCGGATGTAATTTATTGACGTAATTCTCTACGAAGCCGTCGTTCTGAAATACAAAATGTAATGTTTGTTAGTTTTATATTAAAAACGAACCTGATTCCAGTTACAATTTACATTTTACTCCTGGGCTACAAACAAGTGCCTCTAGTTAAAGTATTTGCGGTTGCCAATTAAACCACGTAATTTTTCATAATTCTCCACCAAAATTGTTAGGATCCACGGAACCCTCCATGCTTTCCACTTTCTCTGCACCAAATCCTAAGGAAAGATCCTCTCCATTTTCAGTGGGCTCGGGAATCGAGGTTTCCGCGACCATGCGGTTATTCAATTCCTGCCTCAGTAGTTTGTTCCGATATTCTAAAAATAATTTTTAAAACGGTTATCAGGTGTTGATGAGAACTTCTTATCAATTTACCTTTCAATGTCATGTCGAACAGCTTGGTAAACTTCTGGAGGTCAATTGGCCACGGTGGATTTCTGCTTCCAATGAGTTGCTTGTCAACCGCATTTCGCTCGATTTTGGTACAGGTCTTGATGATTTTGTTTTGAATTTTCATTAATTCTGTGGAAATCCATCAACTCATTTTTTAAATTTTCACAATCGGCACAGAACGGAAACTGGACTTGGCTTCCGTTTTAGGGTAACTCGTTCACATTAAGTCCCAAGTGGTAACAAAGGGTTTGGAGGTCATTTCGCCGCTTGGCAACCTCCTCCACCGGTTCTAAACTGGGGTACTTCAAATGAACTAAATTGTGGCGAAAAGACAAGTTGTCTTGTTGATAGTTATAACTAGTTAGTTTATAGTTAGAATATTGAATAACTTTTTCTAGAAAATAAAATATATAGAGATCAACATTTAAAACTTTTTTGTCTGTCAACTAAATAATTATAAATATAACAAAAAACAAGCACAATCATGATGTCAAATTTTCCTTAGTGCTGGTGGACGAAAGGATGAGATAAAGAGGACCCTTTTCGTTGTTTTCAAAATTCATAAGAGTAGGACTCCAGCAATAATCTCCAGTGCTTCTAGCTACTGAAACGATATCTTCAAGGCTTATGTGAGTACAGCTTCCATTATGAATTAAGACATCTTTATGAGAATCTCCACTAAAGTGCTCCAATATTTCAGAGCGAGAGTGCTCACTAGGAGTACACTGGCAGCTTTCATAGCCAATCATTTTGCAAAGAAATATATTCCTACGGATGGAGAAAAACAGAAAACACAGATTCGTGTCAATCTCATTTCATAAAATACCTAGAACCGGTAAATCCAATGTGGCCCGTTATTTCTTTAAGTGAAGCAGACCTGCGGCATGTTTTTACATATGACTACATATTAATATTACATATTTTACATATGGTTTAGCATGTCAAAAAATTTATCTTTTTTGTTATCCTTTTAGTTATCCTTTTAGCGCAAACTTTTATATAATTTAGCATGCCCAAACAAATTTTACATATGGCTTAGCATGCCCAACCACATTTTACATATGGTTTAGCATGACCAGACACGTTTTACGTTTGCTAAACCCAAACGGAATTTTTGTCCGCGTCTTCGATTAATCATATATATGCATTATAAAGAAAACGCCCAAATTTTTACACACTTAACTAAAATATATATTTAGACAGATGTCGTCTTTATCTCTCAATTGTTTGGCCACTGGCCATTACAATAAATCAACATTATGTTTATATTGAGCTTCAATTCAATATTGTGTCTCCATGTCTAGATACAATTTCACACATCGGTTACGCTTTAGGTAGTCATCTGGAATCTCGTTCCTGTTAAGATGTATTTCTTCACAGAGATTTTTTAGAATAGCATTTCTCCTAGTCTTCACTTCTTTCTCCAGTTGAATCCGTTGGAACATAACCTAACCTAACTCTATAACTTTACAACTTACGAACTTGACGAAATTGATTGGGAAACCACCTCAACGTTGTCGTTTGATAAGAAACGGTCAAATGATTACATTCCTGGATTATTTCAAATCTATTCTGGTCCAAAGACCAACGAAAAGGGATTTGCATGCATCATGGAATTAAAGGAAAAATTCTGCGGATACCCGAGTTCTGTCAGAGTACAGGGCTGACGATATGAGTTAACTATCAGCTCTTGCGAGTTCTGGCAGCCAACTTATTTTCTAAGAAGGTCACACTATTTAACCTATAATTCTTACGTATACAACTGGGTTAAGCCTTTATCGTTTAGTAAGATTTATAAGCACATGCGTGCACGAACTAAAAACAAATAAACGACGCGTTCAAATAATAAGCAATTAATCTTTTCAGGCCAAAAACAGTTGGTTTATCGCAAATTCCTGCTTTTAATTATAAACTGGTAAAATTACAACTCGATCCCCCCAGACATACTAATGACAATCTTACCACCAACAATTTTGTGAGCGGGCTTGAACTGTGATTGATGCTAGATATCCGGTGCGCCGCGTTGTTGAAAAAATTCTGAAGTGCAACATGGCACTTAATCAAAAACGTCGAAAGGAGTTCGTCGCTCATTCCGACGCATACCTTCATTTCTAGTGATATTGGATCCTGGATAGAGTTGTTTTATGGGCTCTTCACTCACATTCCTGGTTGGAGACGCTGAAACTAAGTTGTCACATGGGCATAGCCCCCACTGACAAAATGGTTAGCAGTTCAGCAGTTGAATTGCTTGACCCTTTTGGTTATTCTATATCTTAGTATAACTATTTATAAAAGCTTGATATTGGTTCAAAAGTCAACAAACCCATTCTGTGGTTTTCATGTTTTTCGGTAAAAGTTGAATCGAAACTTCAACGATGGAATTCAAGTGGTATTTACAAAGTGGAAACGGTGTTGAAGAAGCGGATGGAAGTCGGGTTGAAACCTGAGTACTTTCTCAAATTGAAGGACTACGCGGACTCAGAAAAAACGTGGGAACCTGTAGAAAATATCGACAAGATCATTGATTTAGAACGGCGGCAGCAGGAGAAAACAGCTGAGAAACAACTGAAACCTCCAAAAACCGGTGAAAAGAAAATGGTTCCTCCGGAGGGAAAATTTGAGTTGTGAGTTCAGTTGAGAGGCGCAAAGTTTCCTGGAGTCCGAATTTCTTCAACGCTTCCTGTCTTTTGTAAAGCATCAATAGTTGGCGAATTGAAGAAAGCAGAATGAATGTTGTTCAAGTTTGCTGGCATTGACGTTTTGAAATGCCTTGGAGCGTCATTGGGTACCACATCCTCCACTCCAGGCGGGTACTCAATCAAGTTTCCACTACGCATTCCCCCAGCTGGACGAAAAGGTCCAAAGTTTGCTGCAGTCACAGTTGGTATGCTGCTTCTCTTAGCACTTGGTTGCGGAGAACCGGCTTCACTTCTTAGAAATGGAGAACTCCGTACTGACTGTAAACCTTGCGAGAGAAATGACGTCGATAGAAGCATCTCTTTCTCCAGAAGCTCGAGCTTTTCTGCCAGCATTTTTCGCTTTTGGTTCGACATATTACCTAAGAAAAGAATACGTGGTATAATAAGCTATTTCACCAAAAAAGTGTTTTTGAAAAATGACAAGGTTGTAATGTTTCGGATGAACTTACTTTCCCGAAGAGATGCGGTACAGGTGGATGCCCACTAAAGCCGCTTTTAAGCCCATTTCAGGTCTTCCACTTTCCCTAAACTTTCTTGCGTCTGCAACTGCCGCTTCTAGTTTATAACGATTGATCGTTTCCATTTCGGAAAAATAATTGAACAACCACAAAAACTCAGATCAGACGTCACCCTTTTAACGCTTATTTAGACAGTCGATTTATAAATTGCAGACTACAATTTAAATCCCTAAATAATTCACTGAATACCGTAGTAATAACACTACTGTTTTAAAATTCACTTGATATTTAATTTCAAGAATTTAAGTTATTTGGGTAGTTTTAAAACTTGATTGATAGATCAATGCGATTGAAATTGATTTTAATGTTTTTCACAAATAAACTGACACTAGTTCTAAAAAAGTGCAAGCAAAACTGAAAGTTCACTGCAAACATTTTCATTAATTCTGTGGAATTTCTCATTTTTTAAAACGTCACAATCGGTGCAGAACGGAAACTGGCTTCCGTTTTAGGGTAACTCGTTCCCATTAAGTCCCAAGTGGTAGCAAAGTGTTTGGAGGTCATTTCGCCGCTTGGCAACCTCCTACACCGGTTATAAACTGGGGCACTTCAAATGAACTACATTGTAAAAACAAAACAGAACAAAAAACAAGCACAATCATGATGTCAAATTTTCCTTAGTGCTGGTGGACGAAAGGATGAGATAAAGAGGACCCTTTTCGTTGTTTTCAAAATTCATAAGAGTAGGACTCCAGCAATAATCTCCAGTGCTTCTAGCTACTGAAACGATATCTTCAAGGCTTATGTGAGTACAGCTTCCATTATGAATTAAGACATCTTTATGAGAATCTCCACTAAAATGCTCCAATATTTCAGAGCGAGAGTGCTCACTAGGAGTACACTGGCAGCTTTCATAGCCAATCATTACTAAATCCTTAACTAATCATACATAGATAGATACAAAACAACTCCGTTATTGCCATAATGCTTAACAATAAATGTTTGGTAATTTAAATTCAAAATTATTCGAACTTATCGAAATAATCGAATCATACTGAATGAAACTAAAATTAATAGTTTTCGGATGCGTTTATTCTGCAATCTACGTAGTTAGAATTGAAAGAAATTTCCTAGAATAATTTCAATTTAAATCGAACGGCCAGTTTCGATCACCTACAAGCAAAGAGATAAATGCCGAAAAGTTAGTTGAGAACGCAACTAAAGAAAACTAATATCCAACATTGAACCACGTTCACAATAGAAACTAAATAATGATTGCTTTATTTACGATTTTACATTGGAACTTAAATATATGCGATTCAAAGATCTAGCTTAGTCAACGTCCAACAGTCCAGGCATTGAATGTAAGATAATAGAATTCGTTAAACGTATTTAATGCTCAACTTAAAGTACCTTCCGCACTAAATGACCATAAATCTTTTAGAATCTCATCTAAAAATGATATGCGAGATAATGAATTTAGACTTGTAGACTTGTTCGGATCGGCTTCGTTAGTCAGCAACCGTAGTTTGTCTTTTAATTTTTACGAGTTAAAAATTTTTTATTAAACACCTTAAAACAAATAACTTGTACACATCGAAGCTATGACTCAACGACCGAAGCTAATGTTGATTTCACTGCTGCTCAGACTTGGCGTGGCCACTAACTACATTTATTATAGCAGGAAACGTAAAAATAATACAAAACTAAAAAGAATAAGAAAACTCAAGCTTAAACAAAATCGAATCATATGAAATAAATAGTTTTCAAAATTTTCTAATTTAATCCACGTACATGGAATAAATACAATTTTAACCATCGGATTGCAATATCAAACCGAACCATCATTTTCGAACTGCTGTTTCGAAATAGTTAAGAATAAGAAATATATTAAAGATGGCCATATAATTTAAACAATTTCACTTCAAAAGTCTAGTTATGGAGAATTATTTTGGATTTGTGGCAAACTGCGAACGTGTTTAAGAAAAAATTAAAGCAACAACCAAGAAATATCTTACAAGTTTTCTAGAAACTCAACTGAAGAAGACAAACCTATTTAAAATATGCAATTTACAAAATGAAGAACATTTTAAAACCTTTGTGCAGATTGTATCTATTTAATTTAGATGCCACATTTTCGAGTCTGAAAGTAGTCTTATCGTATCAGCAAGGCTTAATTGTATACGAAGCATTTAAAAATTGGCATCAAAACCACCAATTTCAAAAAAAGGTTCCAAAATCGTAAGATAGAGCTAATGGTCGGATATTGTGCATTGTGGGATGGACGGCTATTATACACAATTTTTAATAATAGTGCACGGCCAATTTTATAAGCAAGGTCAGAAGTTTTACAAAAGTAAGTACAATTTTTACCCAACAACAGCAGACTAAACGTGAAAAACAACTTTCGTCGACGTATCGGTTAAGTTCCTCTTATTTCATTTGACGGATGTACTGATTTTTTGAACCTCTGTTTGCTGACTGTCTTTAAGTTACCTGTTAAACTATGAGCCAACAAAGACATGATAGAGTTGTCCCTCTCTCCCATCTTATCACGATGAACCATTGGTTTTTCTTAGTTTCAGTTAGAAACAACAACCAGCCTTTTCAAACTGACAAAAAAATGAGCCCGATTTTACAAACTAGTTTGGAATAGACTTTTAAAGGCTCAATTCAGTATTCAATTTAAGAAGATTAATCATAATTTTATTAAGTAATACGATCTCGGTATCTAATAGCTATTAGATACTAATATTACAATAGAAGCAGACTTTTTGCATTATTTACATGCTGTTTTTCAGATACCGCATTTCTTCGCGTGTAGATAAAGTGTGCGACAAGGAATCTTGCTAGCATGTGAGATACGACAATCCTTCCCGAACTGTTTTAATTGCAGACTTCATATCTTCCTTTGAGTCCGGTTGCAGATGGTATGTCTAGATTTATTTGGCGGCCAGATTTGGGGTGGCATTTACAACGTGCCGGATTCGAAATTAGCAAGAGTTTTGAGCATTTTGAAACCGAAAGATGTCAGGTGGAAATAAAGCCCGTTTTTCAAAGGTGGTGTACTTGTAGGCAACTGACCATCAACTCCAGAAACTGCCGGTACTTAAATAATGGGGTATTCTAAGGTGTTCAGTGGACTCTGTGAAAGCCAAAAACGCTCAGATTTCATAACTTCCTTGTGCGGTTGACGTTTGTCATACATCCGATCTAGGAAATTAGTCCATTAGCAGCCGAGCCTGTGAACGATTTCGAACATTAATTTTTTCTCCATCATTTCGATTCGATATTTGATCCGACCATTCATTCTAAGATTGAGAAATGTTTTGTCAGAAGTTGATAACACCAACGGTCTTAGATGTATGGGCTTTGTATGACAAAAATTTCGTACTTATCATCATTTTACATTAAACTCATTTATGTATTAGTTTGAGATGATTGCTAATGCTTGAAAAACCTTAAGTGAAGACAAGGTAAGTCTAAACTTAACAAATTAAAGCAACCATTTTTCAAACGCACCGCATTTGTTGCAGGATTAAAAAAGCATTGTCATTACCCTCTATCTCGGTGTATGTTTTAACGCAAAATATCAATTATTTACTCCTCTTGTGAACCTCAATGAAGTGGTCAATAAGCAATAATTTGTCCTTCCTTGTCCACGAGCCCTTTTGTTTCGTTCGGCCTCACACTCAGAGTAGTAGCCTGGATAGTATGTCGTGTCCTTCCGTTCATACTTTGTTTTCAAACAAGGTGGTAAATTCGACGCGATTGATGACGAGTCATCATCTTTATACCACGCGTCGTAAGGTGGCCGTAATTGTATACCTCCAGAAGTTGAGGAGATCGATAGTTTTCTGAGAAAAATCATCAATTTTATTAGTTAAGTTTATTTTCAAAATATTACAGCGGATATTAAATATATTGAGAAATGTAAATTTTACCAAAATAACGGGAGCAAATAGGCAGGGTTAAAAATAGGCAGTTTAAAGTACTTCTAGTTTGATTTGATTGAAAGTTTAATGATTAAGCCTGCTTTGATGGACGTTTCATTCAAATAGCTTTTAGTATGCAGGAACACAATCAATTTGTCTGTACTAAGTTTGTTATACTAACATCTTTACAAATTGAGTCCATGTTATGATCAATGATAATGTGAACAGGAGCAAGGTTGCGAAGCTGATGTGAATCCGAAAAATTGGACGGTCTATGACGATCTCTTGACGCTTGAAGTAGGTCGCCAAGCCTGATAATAATTTTAACTTATCGCACTAGGATTTACCCAAATAAATATCAGTTTTTAATTTAATTGTGGATATAATGCAGCGTCACAAGCTGCGCAGTGACAGATCAACTCTCTGTCATTATTTAGTTCAAGACTTCTACTATTCGCAAGTTACTGCGTAATTCCCTCACAACAGCCAAATCGGAACGTGGAACAGCTTCGAAATAATCAAGATAAATATAATACTCTTGTTACAATTTACATTTTATTCCTGGGCTGCAAGCGATTGTATCTAGTTAAAGAATTTGTGGTTGCCGCTTAAACAACGCAATTTGTCATAACTCTCCATCAAACTCGTTTGGATCCACGGAAACCTCCATGTTTTCCTCTTTCCATTTTCGGTAGGCTCGGGGCTCGAAGTTTCCGAAGTTCCTGCCACGCAAGTAGTTTGTTACGACATCCCAAAACCAATTTAAAAAACAGTTACCATTAAAATAAATGCTTATCAAGTGTTGATGAGCACTTCTTATCAATTTACCTTTCAATATCATGTCGAACAGCTTCGTAAACTTCTGGAGCTCAATTGGCAAGGGTGGATTGCTGTATCAACAATGAGTTACTTGTCAACCACAATCCGATCGATTTTGGTACAGATCTTTATCATTTTATTTTGAATTTTCATTACTTCTTTGTGGCGATCCATGCTCATTTTTTAAACTCATTTTTTAAATTGTCACAATCGGTGCAGGACGGAAACTGGCTTTGGCTTCCGTTTTTAGGTAACTTACAAAATACTTCTTAAGTCTACTCAACTTACCCCATAGCCAAAGTTTAGACTTTTGCTTTGCTATACAATGTCTATCGATATACCATTAAAAACCTTTGATCGAGGGTGCAAAATTTTATTTTCCCTTGAAAAGCTATGTTCTTACTCACACATAGTTCTCGTCTTTGAAAACGTCAAGTTTAACAGGGTTTCTCATTAGCCTTTCTCGTTCATGTCAGGCACACTCTTCAAAACCTTCAACAATATCGGTTCTCTAAGGTGTTGAAGTTTCTGCGGGTTCCAAAGTTATGAACTCTTTTACCATTTGCATTTAATCTTGTTTTGGTATTCTGTTTGCTTCCATTTACCAATATTTTAGGGCGTTTGAAGTATTCGAAATTTCGAACGTTCAATTTCCCCAGGTAATTTGCTTTTTTCTTTGCAGCTATTGGAGGTGACGGTAAGTCAGGAGGCAAGCCACGTTGAATTGGAAGGGTAGGGTTCTGAAAACTGCCACTTTTCTGAAATTATTATCAAGCGTTAAACTATATCAGATGTTACCAACAATTAAATCACTTCATTGATTTAAAAAACTATGATTACCAGTTTCACACAGCAACTCTGCTGCATTTCCATTTTTGTGTGAATAAAAGAGCACACAGAATCACCAGATTGAACAAGGATTATTGGCGATTTGTTTTGTTTTTTGTAAACATTTGGAAAGAAACTGGTCCTAATGGAATAGCGGTATCTACAATCATGCTCCTACGAAAGGAAGCTTTCAAGTGGAAAGCATAATATGGCAATGGCAGTGGCGTCTGTGTGTTACGCATTTAATATACACTGTGTTCAAGTTTTTATGTATGCACTTTCTGTTAGCAAAACAGCGTCCACATCGTTTAAAGTTTTCATGTTCTGTTTCGCTTATGAATGCCTTAGGTCAAGGCCTTTAATGAGTTTTGATTTGAGCAATGTGAGTTTGACCTAACAGCTAAATTATTAAGACTTTTAACTAATATTATACATTATACTTCTTAAAAAGTAACTTTCACCGATTTCCCTCTAAGCTTAAGTCCTTTGTTACTAGATAAACGCTTGGCTCGATACGTTTCTGTTGTAGGAAAAGTTATCACTCCTCAAGAACTTTTAAGTAAATTTTCAGCACTGACATTATAACCTAATACATTTATAAGTTGGAACACAATATAAAAACACGTCTTTGCGAGTTTGGAACTGTGCTTCGTCTACAAAATACATATTTTTGCCATTTGGACAATTGGCGAAAGGTGTCGAAGCTATCTACGTTTACAAAGAACCGGTAATCTAGGCGTAATTTTTTGTTTACAGTTTAGTAAACAAGTTTCTATTATTTTTTATGAAGTACTTTGTACTTTTCTTATGAGAGTTTTGTTGGCAGGGCTGGGAACTAATCTAGATTACGTAGTCAGATTACGTAATCTAGATTAGATTATAATCTGTAATCTATAATC
>JAQGAP010000251.1:0-47304 GCA_034697805.1 Orchesella bifasciata
AATTTCACATCTGACACAAAAATCAACATGCTATCAGATCACTTTAGTTCATGAGTTCATGGAAGTTCTATGACTTTGACAACAATATAGCTTCACATATTTGTTAAATCAATGTATCCAATAGACGAACGACTTACATATAAATCGTCTTTTTGAATTAGTGATAAGAATGTAACACAAAGCATTCATGGTACGTATTTTTACGTAGACAAAAAGTGCGTAGTACGCACAAGTTGATGAAGCACTGTTTAAAAAAGCCGTTTCAAGTTGCTTTGATAGACGGATTTCAATAGATTTTAAAGAAGAAAGAAATTAAAGCATGAAATTAGAAATCTGCTTGAGAATAAACAGCATCTTCCTTAATAATGAATGGGAGTTAAACCCATGTTAAACCTTAGTTTGAAATGGGATCACTCTTACTTTCGATTTCAGCTGCTTTTTTGTTTAAAACTTCAATTTATGTCGTTCCTTCCGCGAAAGAATTTTTTGTTTCAAATAAAAAGCTAAAAAACTTTCTTCATAGACACATTCATCGGTAGAGGGGTTGAAGCCCTACTCAACTATATACCTAGTAAGTTGATTCTCACTTCTGACAATTGACAACTACTTGGTTGGTGACTGAATGATAGCGAGAGGAATCGTACCACATGAAATAAAGTCTAGTCATTTGTTGTGTATTATAATATTATGATGAGAGAGATGATAACTAAAACGCAAGCGTTTTTTACTTAAACCTCACTCATTACATCATATTACATCATCATGTACGACTACGAATCCTAGACGAAAACCACCATGCCACACAAAAGTGAAGTGAATCAGTCAAAAGACACCATGCAACATCATCACATCATACCACTTGAACAAGACTACCATTTTACTTGCACTCATCCGGTCCGGCCTTTCCTATCCCAAGCTTACTCGCAAAAATTGAGACCACAATGTACTATGTACGATGATATAAACGCACGTTCAATAGTAAGTATACCTCGTGGCACGCTCAGCAAATTTGAAGGGGCTACTTTACTTGCTTTTTATTATTACATGGAAGCATTTTCTGCTTCCAACAGACTTTGCAAAAAGCTCGTCTCTCATCACATCACATCATCACGTTATGTATGTATATACCTATTCATTATCCTACACAAGAAGAAAGGGCTCGCAGTCAGCTATACAGACAGGACACCAAACCAACTACTCGTCGCAAATTTCAATCTTGGGGATGCCTTTTTGAACAGATGAGATGCGGATAATGATGATTGAGCTATGCTGCACTTACGTGTGCTATTCTAATGATAATATGGCTCTGAAGGAAAACGGTCTGGCCTGGTCGTTTAACTAAAGTAGTCAACATAAAAAAAGCATGCAGTTCTCATCCAGTCTTAGTTCAGTCCAGTTCTCAGCCTCCGATGTACATGACGTCTCCTCGGCACGATTACTGTCCATTCAAGTTCACGTCACGCTCCATATTTCGCATGTGCGGAGGTGTTGCATGATTTGTTTCTCAATAATATTCATTCTTATTTTGTGCTCGTGCAAAGTTACTCATGAATAATTAGTGCAAGTGGTGAGTAAAACGGTGATTGTTATGGATAAGTATTTCCTCCGCGTCAAGAAGATCAGGTACAATACAAAGCTGAGAAGAAAGCGATAGTGAACTGAGAGGCGAACGGAAGAGTATCACTTTTGACGTTATAATTTGCAACGGAAAACCTCTCTGAGGACGTATATATTTTCCTCTTGTGATCAAGTATCAAGTACATTGACAAAGTTTATATGTATACGACCGACAGAAGAGTTTTTTCCACATACCAGAATCTACCTAAAATTAGTCAACATTCATCAATTTAACTGAGGTCAGTGCCCATATCACAATAATAAATTATGATATCTACGTACATACAGCTACTATATAAGCATGCTCCTAATCGGAGCTGACATGCATACAAAAAAGTACACATGAATCTCTAAAGATTCATTGAGAAATCTAGAGATCAGAGATCGTAGCCTAAATTCGGTACCGGTCGGATCTCCTAGACGCTAGTCTCCTCTGATGCCTTGGCCAACAGTGGCATGGCAAGAGCACTACCCTCAATACCTAAAAGCAGACCTAACAATAAGGGCAGCCGCCAGCCTGCACACAATATCGATTTTTCAGATTCACACATTTCGGTTAAATTACAGAAGCGATGCCCGTGTGTAAAGTAGAGAGCAACAGTGAAGGAGGGTCTTGTGCTCAACATACATATAAAATGCATTCACCCAAAAGGTGTATGTTATATTCATGTATAATATGTAGATGATGTAACTCCCCTATATATTCTATTTGCTAGATTCGCAAGTGGTTTTATATGTATGTGAAAGGGGTGCCGGATAAAGCCGGTATTATATTAAAGTCTGACTTTTTCAGTGACAATTTGAATTAAGAATTAGGGATAGTTTTGGATATTTGAGTGTTGTCTGTTGGGGACATAACCTTCATATTTCTAAAGTAAAATATTTTGGGATACACAGGTGCGAGAAGTACAAACACTAAAAAATAATTCACTCAGGTGCAATAAAAATGGAGTTGGACGCGGTCTCCCACCTTCGACTGCATCAGAAGGATAACCTGCTCAGTAACAATGGAATGGAAGTGATAACCTTGCCAAATTACACAACAGCATTCGAGTTTGAATGGAAATTTGATCATATTGAGTCACAACAATGGATGGAGGAGAACTGGACGTCGGCATTTTACTACATTGGAGCCTACATGCTCATCATCTTCTTGGGCCAGAGCTGGATGAAAGATCGGCCAAGATTTGAGCTCAGAGTTCCGCTAGCCGTTTGGAATTTTTCGTTGGCAGCTTTCTCCATTCTGGGCACCTACCGAACACTGCCAGAAATTTTTCATATTCTCAACAGAAAGAATGGTTTCCATCATTCTGTTTGCTTCCCAAGGTTAGTTTACTTTTTATTTACGTTTCTTTATCGTTTTAAAGTTCACTTGTGACGGCATGCATTTTACAACAATTGTTGGTTTTGCACCTCTTGGCAAACGCAGGTAAAATGGTACTCATTTTGGAATATCGTCTTGCGAAATGCGTGGTCGAATTTGGTAGTTAATTGGCACGGATTTTGCATACGTAAACTGGAAAAATGGCAAGGTGTATTGCGTACCATCTTTTTTATCGGTACCCATTCATCATATAATTATTCGGGTGTAAAACCAAAATCATCAAAAAAATTCAATTAAGCAAAAAATAAGATTTAAAAAAAGCTAGAAAATCGTAGATAAGACATGTTCAAGGAACTAATTTAAATTATTCAAGTCGTTTCAGATGAAGATAGGTTCACGTGAGAATGGGAATTAATATTTAGGAATAAGTAACAAAAATAGAATCTTCGTACGCAATCCAGTAAAGGAAAATTCGTTAAGTAAATTCATGCAAGGAGTATATTAGCGTGAGAGTCTTTTTCAGGTGATGATTAATTAACAAGTGTAGCCTACACTGTGTAGGTATTAAATAATACAGCTTGCTAATATCTTATTAAGTAATTATTATTCCTTTACGGGCATTCCCTCGTGGGAATTAATGCAAGGATATATAATAATATGCCTATTTGTTCTGAGAAATGCTGAAGCATTCAATTTTCCTTCTATTTAGCGATGCATATATACAAGAAGTACACCAAATAGGCAATATATGATCAGATCAGATATCGAAGGTTTTGAAATTTCACCAGGTCGGCTCTAAAATATATTTGCCCATTGTGTAGCTTTAAAAAACTTATGATTTATGAGCCATAAATATTTGATGGATAATAAAATAAAATTTATTTTCAGCTACGGCCACAATCAAGTATGGGCTTTCTACGCTTATGCATTCGTCCTAAGCAAAGTACCAGGTAAAGTTTATGCTTTTTTATGACCGTCAGTTTTACCTGCTGGAAAATTATGAAATTCAATAATAATCACATCAACGGAATTCTTCTCAAAACATTTTCAAACAGAACTTGGAGACACAATCTTTATTGTGTTGAGGAAGCAACCTCTTATATTTCTCCACTGGTACCACCACATCACTGTTCTTCTCTACTCTTGGTACTCTTACTCGGAATACATTGCTCCAGCCCGTTGGTACATCGTTTCCAACTTCTTGGTCCACTCTTTCATGTACACATATTACGGGTTGAAGGCTTGCCGTGTGAGAATTTACAAGCCCATCGCTGTAATGATAACATCACTCCAGCTAGTTCAAATGTGCATAGGTAAGCAAAATAAGCTTAGATCGGACCATGTCATTCCGAATTATCGAAAGTCTTTTCTTACGCAACTGCTATAATACTACTAAACACCACAAAAACTCTAATTATAACACTATAATAACCTATAAACCAGAAAAAGGATCACCTACCACAACGTGTCAACTTAGCGCAGTATTGGGATCGAGATGATAATCCTCTCTGTTTAATTTCTTTTCACAGGTGTCATTGTCAATGTGCATGCGTACCAGGCAAAACAAAGTGGATTGGCTTGTGACGTTAGCGATCGCAACATCAATCTCTGCTTGATTATGTACTCCTCATATTTCATTCTGTTTGCACGATTCTTTTACAAAGCTTATCTCCACAAAAAGCCGTACGATGACAAAGAGAAGATGAGTCAACGAAAACTTCAGTAGAGTAGAAATACCTAATTACATTTACTACTACAATCCTACATACATACATGTTACTCCCTTTTTTTATTTATCCATTTGTAATAATGGCAATAGAAAACACTTGAAAATAACTTTGATTCATTATTTCATACTTTCAACAATTTACGCCATAGTTCATGGTTAAAAAACCACGTTTATAAAAAGTATATATATTATATTATCTACAACTCTACAACCTAGAAAAGTATGATAAACATGCCAAATGTCATTTGATGCTGCTGTCGAGTCGCTGTAGTTGAATGATGGATATACCTAGAGACACACAGGGGCAATATAAAATATGTACAATTATAGTGTGTATTTGCAAACGTTACATGTTTTGCAGTTGCTCTTCCTTCCTCTGCAGATTTTGACTATATTTCATATAAGACTTATTTGTGCGATATTACTGTTATTTTTTCGTAGATGACAACTATTATTGTTACTTCTTGAGATGAGGTGTTCTTTTAGCGCGCGTGTGTGTAGAAGTTAGTTTAACTGTTAAGTTGTGTAATGCAGAAAAATCTGAAACAACTATTAAAGTATTTGTATATTGCATGTTAGCTACTACGTAAATGAAATGTAAGTGTGTGTAGATATGTTACTTAGGTATGTGTGTATTGACTAAAGACAGTTTTATGTATACTACGTGTATTTGCAAGGTACACTAAATTTTTTATAGTGATACTAGCATTGCAGACTTCCAGAGATGATACTTATTGTATTGTATTATGTATGTACAGTATATTGTAAAAATGATTTATTCAAGCCAGAACTGAAAAAAAAGCTATATTAAATGTTTGTGTGGGATATTCCACACCTTATACCAGATGCAATTTACACGTTTTGGGTTTTGCAATAATTTGCAGCTTTTTATTTTACAAAAACAATGATGCATGAGAAATCTGGAGGAGAAAAAGCCTCCAGCTTCCAGCACTTTTCATTCGGATTTCGACATCATTGCACAATCACCCATTCTTGTCGAATATCAAAAGAGGAATTATTATCATCTTATATTTTGGCTTAGGCTTTGGAGAAATTGAAATGTTATTCATGTCAGATATCATATTATACGTCTTGATTCGATTTACAGTTAACGGAAGGACAATGATTGAGTACGGGTTTTCACATGAGATTGAGAAATATAAAATGAGTTAAAAATTGTCATGGTCTGGACAAAACACGCAAATGCTTATAAAATTTTGCTCTTAGAAGTCGCTTTTGTTCATGACATTACATAAAATGCAATGCAGAGGACACAAAATCATCACTCATCCATGATGCGGCTTACCTGTCCATCTCTAATCTTTCAATAGGCAAGTTTTCAGTTGAAAGGAACGACAATGAACTGTACTGCACAGTAGAATACAGATACAAAAATCATCATTATGCATGCAATATCGTAGGCTATATGGTGGAAATGTGCCATGT
Organism: Orchesella bifasciata; assembly: GCA_034697805.1. Classification (NCBI taxonomy): domain Eukaryota; kingdom Metazoa; phylum Arthropoda; class Collembola; order Entomobryomorpha; family Orchesellidae; genus Orchesella; species Orchesella bifasciata. The sequence goes on from JAQGAP010000251.1 coordinate 6,117, forward strand.
TTTTTATTGATATAGTCTGACTGATTTGAGGACTGAGATTGGTATGCATAGAATTCACCTTGACTGATAAAAACTTGTACATTAACTCATTTGCAACATTGTATGCTCATGATGATCAATAACAGACTTTTAATAATCTCTAATCTTATCATCAAATCAGTGTAATAAAAATTGCTGTTTACTAGTTTGTATGATTTGTCGAACTATACACCCTGGACAAGGTTCATTTCATAGCGTCTATTCATCTGGCAACCTGTTCAATTCCATGGCCATTGACATTCACTGAAACTAATCAAAGTTCGGACGGGATGTTGATGAACCAAATCAAAGTTCAATGTGTCATAGGTCAGGCATAATTTTATGAATGACGAACTGATATGATTTTAGTTACACCGGTTGCAATCATATTAAACCAGGATCTAAAAAATTGAAAAGGTTTTTAATCCTTATCCTTGTCATAAATAAATATGCGTAATTTGCAATGTCTGCAAAATCTGTATTATTCCGTCTTGATGCATTATGATATGATTCACTGTAATGATCATTGATGACATGACATTCACTCATTTACAAAATTAGGATACAAAGTGTAACTTTTATCTTCTCGAACTACCCAATGGATACATTTTTAGTGAACGAAAAAGTAGCGAGTTTAATGTACTGCCAGATGTTTTGTAACAGTCCAATTTTTTATCTTAAAGTCTCCTTTTATTACTCACATTCTCTGTTGGACTTATCTTACAACTCAACACCTTCGTTTATGCATTATAAAGTTATGACAGCTTTAAATTCGATTAACAGTTGTATTGTATGAATTGTTCATTTTTTGAGGCATCTGAGTGAGAACTGAGATTTCTTAAGCAAGAACACGCCAAATGCATAAATGCAACACAATACTTTTCATACATTCATCAAGTTTCATGTCGAATTATTTGGGAAAAACGTTTTTGGTAATCTTTTGCATGCGTGAAGTGCATATAAATTTTTTTTACAAGAATGTTGTTATATAGCGACACGAAGCAAGCTCTTTATTATTCGAAACCATCATCGTAAAATAGGATATGTACCACATTCAACGACCTTGACTCGCTAAACAGCTTCAAGTGGGTGCTTATATGGCTTGAAGCATAGCTATCTTAAGTACAACTAATGCACATGGCTTTGTTTGTACCTTTGATTTACAGACGCTTCGCCAGTACCACTCCTTTGCCATACATCCATTTTGTATCCCTTTCCAATATAGTAGATGATCTTAGTCATAATCTACTTTGCCTATAGTACTTACATACATGTACATATATGACACATACACTGACTTTTTATATGTGCGAATTTCGCAAAGTAACAAAAAATTTACACTTGCAGAGTTATTGCTAGCAAAGTGGTTGTGGCTTAATTCTTAACTGGATTCTTTCTGTCATTGGCTAAAAATGGAGGATGGGTCAATGGAAAACAAAATCTTAATGCTACATTATGCAAACTTAACGATCCATTCCAAACGTTTTAAGTGACGAAACATTTTCCTTCCTATCCTCAAGTAGATAACTGACAAATGATTGCGGTTTTCATGCACACATTTGGCTAACTGCATGTGGACATGTTATATTTAAATACCTTCATGTACCACATCCACAAACCAACAACCCCAAGGAATGATTGTGGGGCAGGCAGTCGAGGTTCAAAAACAAATCCAATGCCATTGAATAAGTAATGCAAAATGTAAAACCCAAATTAAGGATTACCACCAACTTGAATTATATAATTATATTCAACTGGTGGTGGTATGCAATTTCGTGCGTCAGTTTTGTCCTGCATGAAGAGCTTCAGTGGAGATATGTATGTGTAGACAGACAGCGAGTCGTCTCTGCGTTTTCATTTTTGACATTAGACAATACTTCTTTAAAGTCACACTTTTGCATGCGGTGGTAATTTATACTCAAGTTGAAATATGTCGTGTGACACGTCTCACATAACCACTTCAATTATAGTCACCGACTTTGGTTTACATTATATCATTTGCTATTTACCTTCAGTTCCTGTCCTTTGCTGGTCATCCGCTTTTTATAGCGCTACTTGAATGAAAGGCCAACAGAACATGCTAACTGACCTATTGCTGCTAATGATTTGTTTACTATACGCATCAATTTAATATATTGACTTCAAGGGTTCTTTGCTATGAAGACTGTAGTACTTCGATTAGCAACTATAATGACTACTTCATCCAGCAGAGCACCATAAGCACAATAACAAACATTTGTTTTCCAACTGTCACTTTCCCAAAGTCAAGGGGGAAAGGTTTTTTATTTCACAGAACTTGTCAAATATTTACCTTGCTGAACTGATTGCTCTTGGTTGGTTAGTCGCAGTGTGGCCAATGAGCTTGAAACACGAGGTGAATGCAGCAATAATGGTAGTTTAACAATGTGCACAAACAATTTGCATGCGATGGCTTTTCAAAAGGTTTCATGCAAACAAGAATTTATTTGCGTGATTGGTTGTACTTACAAAAATAGTTCTTTAACACAATCGCGTTAATATATGATTACCTTGTTACTGTATGTTATGTTAATCAAGTCTTCTGCAGATTTTATGACGAACATGAAATAATCATTTATAGACACATTGGTAACAGTGAAAAATTAAAAACCAAAGTAATTATCACAATGACTTTCACAAGGCCAAAGAGAAGAGGTAAGCAAGAAGACACGAAGAAATCAAGATGACTAGAGGTTATTATTAAGGTATGCTTGTGGAACAGGTGTAAACGAAGGATGTGGAGGGATTGCAGGTACAGTTTTTAAACCCTTCGCTACCAACTTCATCCAAACGGTCCGACAATGCTTCCCCTGAGCTACGTTTTCCAATAGCTTAGTTGCTGCATCCTACATTATATCAAAAACATTTTTCATTGATAGATAGTACTTGATTGTTTAAATTCCAAAAGAGTCATAATGCAAATTACCTGAAGATTTTTATGCTGATTTGGTTTTAAATATAAAATGCAGCCACTGACTATCTTGTCGAGTTCGAATTCTTGCACATCAATTGCTGCCAGTAAATCACCCATTCCCTATATAAAACACAACAATTAGTGAGCACGATGGTCAACTGTTACGCTATTTGAGCTTGGTCAAAACTAAATGATACAATGCATAGCCATCAAAAATTACCTGAAGTACACTCAGTTGCAATTTGTATGCTTGCGTGTAAGTGTAATACTGTCGATTTTTGTTCTTGATTAGTTCACCTTCTTTTGCTAGCATTAAAAGTAGACTTGAGAGTCTCGGGAAAGCTTCGTCAACTGTCCTTTTCTTCAAAAAGGTGCCACAGCTTTTACAAAGGGAATGGAGCAACTCGAAGGATTTTCTCACAACAACATAGTCTTTTTCGTCAAACCTGTAAGAAAATAAGTCAATTAGCAAAGATTTGTTCAATGAAACCAGAGGAAATAAAACATTACACGTATACCTGGGTACCAGGTTTTGCCAAATTGTATGTGCTAATGGCAGCACCGAATTCTCATGCGTTTTCAAAATATCAACTCCCAAAATAAGGCAATCCATTGTTGTCAGTCGTATAGAACGTTCGTTATTTGGGAGAAAATTTAGCACGCGATGGGAAATCTTCAAAACCAAAACTCGAACTGGGTCCAATGCCTCCTCAACTTCATTTTGATCTTCATTTTCTTGGGGACACCCCTCAAGACCTTCATCGTTACCATTTTCTTCTTGCGCTTCATCTTCACTACTTTTAGTTTCGGATGGAATCTGTATTCCAACAGACTTTTGATAATCAAGTAGCCTATCTAGAAGCGATTTCTTTGCTGTCAAGTTGGTATCAGGATTACAAGTTTCCTGCATTTTGAAATGCCTCGAAATTGATCGTATCAACGCATAATATATTTTTACATAGATATGTTCCACGTTTCCTCCTCCAAATTCATCTGAACATCTTTCAAAAACTTGATCGATAAACCCAGAAAACGCTTCGTTGCTGAAGTCAAAGTAGTCGGCTAAAAAGACCAATGCGTTTGGACAGTTGGGGTATAATATCAAATTTAGCATTCGCACACTAACTTCACTTAAAATAAAATCCAAATTTTGTTTCAAAAACGCATCTAATTTCACAGGAGATGATATAGCCTTAAGAGCCAATTCTGCCGCTTCATTAACTGCTTCTGAATTTTGGGATCCGGCATGTTCAATTAATGGATACAACACTATCGGAACAACATTATTCGGATACGCACTTCCTAAAATACCTAAGCCTTCGAGCAAATAGGTTCTTCTTATATCAGCAGCAGATTGAACAGCAGGAATTTCGGACGCTATAGTCTGCAGCGTTATTTCCGTTGATTGCATGTCCACAAGGGATAAATATATTTCCCCTATGTTGGCTGCCTCAAATTCACTTAAACTAGACGGCTTAGATTTTGTTACAACAGTTAAAACATTGTTAAATGTCACTATCACTCCGGTAGTATATGATATAGAGTGAGGATTATTTTGCATTTGAGAAAGAACACTACTAAATTCATACATAATCTCATCGATATCCGCCGCTAAAGCTAAATTAACACATATTCTACATGAAGCTGTGAAAACAGGATCTGATTTTTTGGTGTTATCCACACTAATTGTATTTCTATACTTCCAAACCATTTCGTTCACAAATTGGAATACTAATGGCAAAAATTTTTGAAATTCAATAAATGATAACTTTCTACTTGACAAAACAGATGCAGCTTCTTTTAATGCAAGAACACATCCGGTATCATTTCCAGATTTTAAACGATCAGCCGCGGAGAGTAGTAAATTTGATAAATCTTCAAATTTTAATTCTTCTCCTACTCCAAGAGAATCAAGCATCTCGTTGGATGCCCCGGAAATAGCAGTCTCATGATCTTCTTTCATTCTCAATAGAATACTGGTGACAGTTTTGGAACATTTTGGTAGCTTGCTACAATTAAAAACAAAATACAAGACTAGACTAAACCCGAAACATTTGACAAGAAGTTGATATGAATAATTTACAAATGAAATGGAATGTCTTACTCCTTGTCAGTTGCCAATTGTCGACAGAAATCAAAGTACGCTTTTCGATATTCCGGGTCGTCATTCAGTACAAAATCAGCACTTAGCAGCTCTACAATTTGGCTGAGCACTCCATCAGCTTTAGCAATATCGCCTGAACTTTGAAATTCCAGACACACATTTATAGTTGTGCCCATAAGATTAAGGGATTTCTGCAAGAAATTTAAAAAAGAAGAAGATAATAACAATTGTGAACTATCAGCTATCCAATCGTACTTTCAACTCATAATAACTCCTTCATACCAAAATGATTGACTTGACACTCGTTCCAGCAGACGGAAGACAAATTTTCCTTAAAGCGGATATGATTCCAGGAAGAAAGTTAAAAAGTACTTGGCTTCTATTTGGCTTGCCTTCGCAAAGATTGACTTCATTTTCAAGAACTTCTAAAGTTTTCAGTCTGAGCATAATATCACACAAAAGATTGATACATAAAGATTGAATTTTATCAATGATAATTGAGTCAAATAAATTTGTGATGATAAAAGACCTTACCTAACCCGCTTGACAATGTCAGGTCCCAACAACTGGAGTAATATGAAAATGGAAAACCCAAAAACTTTAACGTTATCTGGTTCGCATATAGTGTCCATGTGATGGCTTAATGAAGACGCTGTCAAACCGTGTATGCATTTTATAACACAATCCAATTCCTCGTCAGAGATTTGCTTATTCACTGGAAAAAAATTACCAATGAAGCGTCAACACTTCTCATATCATGACTAAAAATGTGAACCTTCTTACTAGAATGCATTAATAAACGATTAAACCATACCTTCCATTGAATCAATTTTAACCAACAAAGCTATATGAAGCTTTTCGAAAACATTTTTGAACATTTCAAAGGAGCTTCGCAGGTCCGACGCTTGGAGTAGTTTGGAAAACGCCTTAAATATGCAGATTCTCTGAGATTCCCTGCAATAGACAACAATAAAAGATAAGTCATCACACCAACACACAATACCGCAAGATAAGACTTCCAAATTTGATTTTACTTACTTGTACTTTCGAATAAGCTTTAGGTGGATAGCAAAAGGAAATGTGACATATTCCGACAGGTGAACGGGTACTTTCCCCACAGTTTTAATAGCGTTTTCAAAGGTTGATAGATTCTGTTCACTTGGATCCTGCAGTATAAGGGCGCATATCGGCTTCAAAAACGCAAATTCAATCGACTCTTGATCCATTCTTTGTTTAAGTTGTTCAACGGTCAGGGACGAGGACAATGGGATACCCTCTGAAGATTTGTCGCCAGAACCATCATCTCCTCCGCTGTCCTCATCAATTTTAACGGTGGAAGAGGAGCATGGAAATGGACCTTCTCCAGCTCCAGGAGAACTTTTACTTGTTGATGCCATTAGGAAATTTGGAAACCAAAGAGAAAGTAATTCAGTGACAGTGTCGAACTACACCGGTTAAAACGGATGTTAATTATTGTCAGCAGCGTTCGCTACAGCTATTACATCGGAAATGACAACAGTGATGTTTTGCTTTCACCTCGAACTCTTTGACATCCAATATGTCCAATGTCCAACAAGTCAACAACACAAAAGATGAATAGGATTCTCCGTTTATCAGATGCATGTTCACAACAACTTTATGCATAGAAGGATTTATGTGTACAAGTTTTACTTGCCGCCACGGTGTATGAACGGAAGGACTGGATCAGCATCAACTTTGTTAGTCAAGATATGATTCATGAAATGAAGCAAATGCTTTAAAAAAGACATAATATATGGACCACCAACAGTACACGTAATTAAATGCTAAATGGTCGGATAACGTAATAGTCCCGTTTTTTTATTCCTGCTCTCTCGTTACGTTACAAATATTCTGAGGTACTTCAAAAACACGAATCCACAAAAAGTAAAGTATTATTGCTTCAGTGGTAGAAAACAGACTTAATTTAAATTTATTACACTTCGTCCAAGACTGAACTCTTGCCTACTTCTACTATAAACTCGGTGTTGCCTACTTGCAGCACAAGGAAAGGAAGTCGTTTTGTCTAAACTAAGTAGTCGTTTTGAATAAAACATAAAATAGGCACCTATAGAAGAAATGTACTGTTTGTACAAAATAGCATTAATTACTTAGCTAAACCCACTAACTGCATAATAAACTTTTGTGTGCATAAAATTATACACAATTTTAGCCCTATTTGTTATATCAAATCACAATTAATTAAAACTCTGCCGATCTAGAACATTAACATTCAAATACATCCAATACTAATTGTTTCAGCTTCATTCCCTCTAACTGATAAATTAAGTCTGCGGCTGTAGCATCGTCATCTTGATCTTGCCAGTTTTTAAGCATAGTAATTGCTGCGTCCTCCTTATGATGTTCCTCGAAAAAATCCACCTACAAGAACAAACACAACGATTAGTGAATGCTGATAATTTTACAACAAAACAAGCTTTAAAAATATGGAGCTATTTTCCATTACGTACTTCATCGTTTTTAAACCCTAATTTCACAGCCAATTTCTTCCAATTTTCTCCTATACTTTGTCCCAACTTCTTTTGTTCTTCATCTGAAAGCGGTCTTACAAACTTGTCGTTTACTTCTCCTTCTTCTTCGTCCCCACTTTCGCTAACTTCTTTATTCTCTTCTGTCCTGAGAATTTCATCATCATCCCCAGCTCCAGCTTCGACTACTTGCTCATTGTCCACAGTATTTTCTGCATCATGGTTCGACTGAGCATCGCTTCCCTTTATTTTAATATCATTTACCTTTCTGTTGGCCTGTTCATATAATCAAAAATGTACTTTAAGATTACAAAGATTCTACAATATAAATCACAACTAATCGAAAATAAATGAACATAACCAACCGTCTGTGGATCTTCCTGAGAGTTTGGAGGTGGGTCTCGATCGGTGTTGATCTTCTTGAGCACGTACTCCAAATAATTTTGTAGTGGACTAATCGGAGCCCCTCCAAACATTTGAAAAAAATATGGACTTCGACGAGCCAATAATCGGAGGGCTTTCCATCCAAACATAGGATCGCCTAAAATTCTGCGAGATAAAAAATCGAATAGTGGGTAATTTTAAAGACACAACCAAACTAATTTTACAATACTATACGTTTCTGTCTCATTACTTTTTCGGTTTGAAATCCTTCTTTGACGGATCCATTAACACAGCTATAGAAGTAGGCTCCATTTCCATCTCCTTAAAGGCTTCGGTAAAGAAAGCGTCTAGCTGAGGCATAAAGTCCCTAGATTTCATTCGGCAAGCCTCAAGATTATCGGGGCATATGTTCCACAACCTTGTTAGTTCAGTACTAAAATATAAGAAAATATTGAAATTAGTTCTCATTCGTGAAATAACAACCGTGACACAACAATTTTCAATATTAACCACGTACTGGCCAAGCAGGACTTTGTTCTTCTCGCTAGCATCTCTAATTGAATCACCAATTTGACGCCTAAGCTTCTTCTTCTTTTTAGTTTTCAAATCGTCAGTGGGAGCACTGAGTTCGTCTGTTCCGTTTTTACCGGATTTGTCACTCGTTTCATCTTCACCGGCATTAGTACTACTAGAAGCTGTCGCCGGGGCAGTGGCTGGCTTCTTGAAGGGTTGACAACCATCGTTTTTCCATTTATTCCACAATTCTTCTCTCTATGAAGGATATTACAAATGCAGTTTGAGTTTATGATTTGACCTTAAACATTCTTTAGCGATTTATGACATAACAACTTACCCTCAAAACGTGCTTTACACATTTAACAAATTCACAGCCTTGAGGCGGTGTCTCTGATAAAAGCTCGTAAATCTTTTCACTTGTTTTCTTGATGAAGTCGGTTTGGTCTTCACTAAGCACGTGAGAATCCCTATAAAATAAATAATAATACATAAAACTGACTAGCAAAAACTTAAGAATGATATCTGTTCTACTACTATCGAATACAGATACATAAATTACTCACGTCTTAAACTTTACTGGTAGAGTCAAGTACTGAAGAATCACTAGTAGTTGTACTAAAAAATATCGTCGGAAGCTAGGGTCACTCATCTGTAATTCTAAAAGTCGTCTGTTCGTTAAATATTTTGCAAAATATAAATTTTCATCGCCTAGTTTTGGAATCGGGTTAATAGACGGTAGTTCATCTTCTGTCCTTTCTTTTCGTTTCCTATGACTTGCTTCGTCCAACTTAAAGGAGTGGAATGCTCCTAGTACGTCTTGCGTGTACTATTGCACGATAGAAGAGAAAATATAAAACACATAAACAGTAAAGAAAGTATCACACAACCAACCTCTTCATTTAAATGCATTGATCAATAAACATAAACGGTCTTACCATAGTAAACGTTTTCCAAGATATCTTGTTGTAACAATCGAGCGGGGTTCTAAAGTAGTCTTGTAGCGACCAGAATTTAACATACAAGTTGTAATCTACTTTAATCTTTTTCTTCTTTTCCTCCTGGGTTAAGCTGACAATTTTATCTAAACCAGGAACGCTGATATCCATTCCTTCGAAAAGTTTGTCATCTTGATCTTCAGCTATTTCAATCTTATCGTCAGGGTCGTCAGTTCCATCGCCTGCCTTGTATTTCGTGACGTTATCTGAATTAAATTCTGAGAGAATGTTTAACCCAGATCGCTCCGAGAATGGAAAATAGTTGGCCAAAAAAATCAAAATCCGTCCACAGAAAACAGTATTCTGAGCCCTAGACTGCCTGCGTAGTAAATCTATAAAGTAGAAAAATATACATTATTTTATTATATTATTATTCATTAAAATCTTGAAGTAGACTCATTCAATAACAAGTCAGAGTATTAGATAGCTGATAGCTCAAGTATCTTACCGTTGCACATTCGCAATACTGCATTTTTCCCTGATAAGAGGAATAGGGGATCCTTCCACACATCCAACCGTGATTCAATGAACTCAAAAACTATTGAGCAGTCGTCCAAACTGCTGACCTCCACAAGATCTGTCAACAAAGCTATAGCCGATGTAGGTGAACATATCTCCAATCTAGCCATTGCTATACTCAGGTCCAAAAATGCTGTCCAGTGGTCGGGCTTCACAGTCAACCTCTCCAACAGGAATTCTCGCATGACTTGGTCCACAAACTGGCGTTTCTCAGTAGGCTCTCTAAATTCACAAATGATAGAAGAAATTAATGATGAAATCCCATCACGTATTCACGTATTAATCTGTAACACACAGTAAATAGCTTTTTTAAACTCACTCTTCTGGAAAGCGTTTGCTAATATCCTTGCACGCGTCAATAATTGAATTTACATCTTGCTTGTGTGAATCGTAGAGCAGTTGAAATTTCTCCTGATAAAGATGAATACAGAAACGTGATTTAGCTGCACATGAACACCTTTTCGTAACAAAAATCTGTCCCACGTCGACAGTTCATTCTGAACAGTAAGCCATTATATCCCTTTCTTACAAAAAAATCAGTTTTCAACCCCAGCCATCCAGTCCAATCAGTCCGTGTACCAAAAATATGATTTCGCATTGGAAGATCCACGATGCCATTTTCTTCCTTGGGCAAATCAGTATCAGATATGTCAACTTCGCTAACTTGTTCAGCTTCCATATCTTCGTCACTTGATGTTGCGATGCTATCAACGACCCGGTCCCCTGAATCTTGTGGTGATAATCTGCCATCGATTTCCCCATTATCTTCAGAGGCATTTACTACCGGTATCGGCTTCTTTGGCTTCTTCGGAGAAGTAGCAGGACTCGAAACGCTGCGTCTTTTCGGCATTGCTGTAATAAAATAACAATCAGAAATATATACTATTGACAATTAGACGACTTGAAGCACATCAAATACAAAATCTTACCGATCAAAAAAGGAGTGAAGAGTGGATAACACCTTTCAGTTTCTTCAATTGTCTACGGTTTGCTAGAAATCAAAACTAAATATTACCACACTGCTCCTGCTTTCCTTTCCTTCCTAATTTTGAACTTGACTGAGACTTTCGACGGTGAACTAGACGCCTTACACCTCTCCCCTACATCCCACTTCACAAGTCTAGCATATATATAATTTAACGTTTGAATGTAATCATCACCACTTTCAGCTCCTCCGAATAAATGCTTAACAACGCCCTTCTTTCTTCCAATTAAACTGAACTAACAACGGCGAGTATCGCCCAGACCGAATTCAACTGCTATTTAAAACTTTTCAACTACTAAAGTTGAAAGTCATAAGAGACATGATGTTGGCTCGCTTAATTTCACATTGTCACCTGTTTTTAGTTATCGTTCAACACGTCCAACAAAAGGCCAAAGGCTATGGCTATGTATACAGTATATTTATTAAAAATGAAATATTGCGTAATCTAACTTTCTCGAGTGGATATTAACTTTTTGAACTAGTCATAAAGGCAAATGCACAAATAATGCAGATTATTTCGTACGCATAAAAATTAGCATTCCTACAAGTTCCTCCTAATCACTTTAAACAAATTTTATGCATCGTTTCTTATCTTGAAAAACAGCGAACTGACTTGTGTGTCTAAACTTATCCTTTTCACATCAAACCCTATTCATATTTCCGATCTATTTACGGCATAGAAGGGAATACACATTATTGCTGCGGATTAGTCGCGAACACTGCATACAACGAGTCATTTGTCTGTCTGTCTGCATGGCATATTGTGCTTAATTTTCGAGAATATGGAGCAACAAGATTAGCTGAATGCAGTTAGTATAAATATTAGTAATTAATGTTTACTAAAAAACAAATTTGATAGTGAGATTCATTTAATTACTTGTATATTTTTACCGTATTTCGCAACTCGGCTACAACTTATTTTGAGAATGGTTTAATAAATAGAGCAAAAAGCATTGTGCAGAAAATGTCTTTTGCTTTCCTTTCTATGTTTAATACACTATGTGTACACCACAGAATTTCAAAATGCACCGGGTTGACGCATCAGAGTCATGAACCAATCTGTGTTTTGTACTTTATGATACTGTAGTTCATGCTAAAATCTCTTGTTGAACCTTTTGCAGTGCTTGTTTGGGTTTGCAACTTGCATGCGTTTTTGTCTTGTCTAATCTTTTCATTTTCAATCAATCAACGCTTCAAAATAGTTTACTAATTATGATGGTATTGAATTCGATAAGCATAAAAATATTATGATCGCGAAAGATGCATAGCATAATATTAAGATGGGAAGGCGGCTGCGAAGAAAGAGGTGTTCCAGTTGGGTACTGTGAACTTTGGTAGCTGGATGTAATTTTACATGTAGAATGCAGATGTACTACGCTCAGTTATGGCTTTTGAGACCATTAATTAGCATGGTCATGTGACATGACTCATGTCATGTCTGTCACTTCGTCGATGATTAGCAGGCAAGCACATCCTCTACAATTATGCTTCGCTTTTGCATGTAATGCATTTTTTCGAGATTTGCAAAATATTAATTTCAATTTTATCTATACGAACCCTGAGCTGAGCACTTAACGCACCGGGTGGTCCGTGGGTGAGGACGACCCGGCTCTTAAAAGCTATAGGATGGAGAGGGACAAGGACAAATGAATGAGTTTGTGTCATCATCACAGATTCATTTTTTGTCATTTTTCAGAGAAGAGAAGCTCCATTTTCCGTACGGCAGTTAGATGGGGATACTAGAAAATTGGAGCATTCCACATTACAGGAAGTTAGTTATATAGTCCTGTGACAGGACTCCTGTCATAAACTCTCAAGGTTTTTTGTTTAGCTTAGGAATGACTCGGCGTCTCAAGTCGGCATCCATTTTCATATAGGCACACTGTATTACAGTGTATGTATTACAGTGACTGTAAATGCTCTACAATTCCTTTCCCAATTTGTCAACTAAGGTAGGGAAACGAAGGAGATATATATAGGAATATAGAGTAAGAAAGAAGTACGTAATATGCAACTTTTTATTGCTCGTTTTGAGCAACATGCTTATAATATAACTCCTCTTCCTCTCCATATTGCAGATATAAATACGTACATGTACTCTGTCAGGACACTCTGAATCATACAGTTCTCTACTACTATGCATTTATAAATATATTATTTGTTTGTCCTTTAGGTACATTTTAGCCGCATCAATATAGGATAGGAAAAACGAGCGACGCATGTATAGTTTGCTTTGTTCTTCATCATTTGCTGGGTAAAACGTTTGGATATACTATACTTATATATACCGCACTCTAGTGTACTTTTAACTTCAGCACTGCGATAAGCTAAGCACAATTTTTAGGCAGAAAAAGCTGTACCTCAAAGCCGCTTGGCTTTCCGTATTTACAGACTGCACAAGACGGCGAGATATACCCAAAAGAGAAATCTTTTGTTAGTTCGCTTCTGCCGTACCCTCTCATTTCGTCCATAAGTAACAAGGTACAAGAAAGATCCTGACTCTACTCTACCATCCTCTCCTTCTTCGTCGTCCAAATAAAACTCGTATCGATAGATTGATAGATTGGATGCTCTTTACTTTTGGTTGAAGTTGGAAGTAGTCCATTTCGTTCGTGCACTCTTTGCTGAAGACTTGGTGTTGCTTGCTCTCTGTGGTCTCAAACTATAAGAAAACTACTTTTTTCGAATATTTCCTTCGCTATTTCAGGTGAGTACTTCGAAATTTAATTAGTTGTCCTCATCCTCATTAGTTTTTTTGTCAGTAATTAGTTGAGAAAGTGCTTTTAATATTTATTTTTTGTACGTGAACATACAGTCACTGTTAGGTGTAGGTAGGTGTCATTCAGAAGCATCTAGTGTGTACCTACTTACCATCAACCACTATTAAAAGCCTGATAACTAATAATATAATGAGATTTAAACTGTAGTTTACAGTGCGAATAGGTCTTTGAAAACTGGCGTTGGTTTTTTAAAATTGAATTAGGTCTAACCTCCAAGTTACAGGCTGTTTGAGATACGATAATCGTTTGACGTTGAACGTATTTTTAAAGGTGAGAGGTCATACTGCGATGACTATTGGCTTAGGAGGAAAATTATGGTTGGCATATTGTTGAATGTAATCTTTTGGAGACACTGGCGTAATGGACATTTTGGAGTATGGAGTTCGATAAAATTCTGTATAATTTTTAAAATTCATTGTTGATTTGTGTATTGCAGATACTAGCAAGATGCCTAACATCAAGCTCCAGAGTTCCGATGGGGAGATCTTTGACGTGGACGTGCAGATTGCGCGATGCAGTCTGACTATCAAGACTATGTTGGAGGATCTCGGTATGGAGGAGGGGGAGGAAGAAGTCATTCCTTTGCCCAATGTGAACTCAGCTATTTTGCGAAAGGTCATCGCTTGGGCCACTCACCACAAGGTATGTACTATATATCAACTACCACAAGTCTAAACACGTATAGGTTGGGTTAGAATGATTGATGATGATGCGTTGTGTTGTAAAGATATCCTATTTAAACAAAGCATTTTTTTTTGTTTCGATTCGAATATAGGATGATCCACCACCAGCCGAAGACGATGAGAACAAGGAAAAACGTACTGATGATATCAGCTCTTGGGATGCTGATTTCCTCAAAGTGGATCAAGGAACCCTCTTCGAACTCATTCTTGTAAGTTATTTTTATTCTATTACGGCATACAGTTCAACTTATTAATGAAAACGTGTAAAGTTAAAACATACTGTTTGTTTAAATTTTTAGGCTGCTAATTATCTCGACATCAAAGGACTTCTTGATGTCACTTGCAAAACAGTGGCTAATATGATCAAAGGGAAAACACCTGAGGAAATCCGGAAGACGTTTAACATCAAGAACGACTTCACTCCAGCTGAAGAGGAACAGGTGCGCAAAGAGAACGAGTGGTGTGAGGAGAAGTAAAGTAATCCGCGCTGGTTGCATGGTATGAAGCGGATAATTATTATATGAATACGATTGATTTCAATACTTTTTAAAGAATTTCAAATGTAATATGTAGATGTAATCTCAGTGAAATAAGAACTTATGAGGTGCAGAAATTGTAATTAATAATAATTGATGACAACTAAATTTTATTGTATCGCTTATTTTAATAGTGAAGTGGGGCTTGCATGCCGTTTATCGTTAAGTTTCGACTAACTTAAGCGAAGTTTTCTTTCTTATTATCAGTTTTTCCACTCTTTCGTATGAACTAGAACTACCTATAAGCCAGTATGTGATGCAGATCGCCACCTTATTTTTCGCTTAAGATTAATTATTATTGTACCCTTAGAATGCGTATTTGGTGTTGAAAGTCACATTCTTATATAATTAAAATGAAATAAAAGTGGAAATTAATTAATAATTATGATGCATTACATTTTATTATTTTTTCATTCACTCAGCTAATATTTGAAACTGCGCAAACATTTCGTTCAGGATAAATTAAATGCAGTATCCGAAATAAACTAAGATTAGAAGAAGAATGCTGTACACATTTATCTAATTAATAAGAGATGTCATCTTCACTTAATGCACATTATCAAGTATTGACACTGGCGTATCTCTGACAGTTGACGCATCATCCGGCATAAAATGATATTTCGATATCGTCATGATCAGTTTGTTCATGAACCATTTTCATTGTTTGTGCTTGCGAAATGAATCAAACATCTTTTTGTTCTTTTTCTTAAGTGTATCAAGTAAGACACGTCGTGACGACAAAGATATGTCAATCAAGCAAACATGCTTAAACCTTCTCATGATTCTTGCATTTCATAAAAAGAAATAAATCAGTGATGTTTTTAAATGAAATAAGATAATTTTACTGACAATTCGTTTGTCATCTGTAAAGTAGAAAACAGCTAAATACAATCCTTTCTGAAAAATGAGTGGTTGATTGTTTCGGACTCGTGCGAGAGAAAGGACAAGCGACAAGAAAACTTTCAACAGTTTTGTTAAATCTTAAAGCAGACTGGCATTTCGGACATGACTGCTTAAATGCCTACCGAAACGCTTTCATTTTAAAAGTCTGTTTGTTATACTTGATTGCATATCCTTTAAAATAGAAATCATTATTTTCATCTTCATTTAATGCCAACAACTTGACAATGACATTGCTCTTTGGAGAAATTGATCATCATGCTTGCTCCAGTTTTCATGAACCAACACAAATGTACGTATTGATATAGAAAATGAGTATGATGATTTTAATTACATGATTAGAGATTAACAAAAATAAACGTTAACCAAGGGCGTGGTAGGGATGCTTCCTCTCGTTTTTTCATGCAACAGGTTGCAGGAAATAAAATAAAAATCATTTTTTTCATTACGATTTGCAAAGTCCTATAAATACACTGAATCTTCAGGAGACCCTCATCAGTATCCCGTTTTTTGACGTGATCAGTGCATCAACTAAGTAGTTCCTGAGAGGATTTTAAACAACTTTATCCAAAGGAGTTTGTGACCCGCTGCATCATCATCATGCGGCATAGTTGTGTCCTTGTATTGGGAATTCTTTGTTGTTTCCTATCTTCCGTTTTGGGCTCTTATGACGGGGGCTATGGCGCAACTCATGGTAAGTTTCCAAAACTTTTCTTCTTTCAGTCTGTAGTTTCCGTAAAAATTTACGGTCGTTTGCCTTTCAAAAAGTACTGCTTGTAACATTTGGTGGCTGAAGAAGAAAGGCTAGCTTTCCGTGTCTATTTTACCTGTAATTTTTTAAAGATCATGATGATTATGAAGCATCTTATGCCGCTCCACCAATAGTTCATTCGCCTCATGCTCATCATGGACATTCTGCTGGATCCTATTACCATTACCATGTGCCACTAGTGGGACAACAGCAGCAGCAGCATTACCAGCCTTATCATCATCAGAGTGACCATTCCCAATATTTGTGGCCGCTGCTTCTCCTGCTGGCACTTCCGCTCCTGTTCTTGCCGTTATTACCGTTGCTGCTACTCCCTATAGGACTTTCTTTGTTGGCTTTGTTGATGCCA
The DNA here is from genome assembly GCA_034697805.1 of Orchesella bifasciata. Taxonomy (NCBI): domain Eukaryota; kingdom Metazoa; phylum Arthropoda; class Collembola; order Entomobryomorpha; family Orchesellidae; genus Orchesella; species Orchesella bifasciata. The sequence goes on from JAQGAP010000251.1 coordinate 23,094, forward strand.
GGTGGTAAGTTAAATTATTCTCACATGACCCCAAACTAATTATTTATTTAGTCGTAAAAGGCCATCTCTAATAATCATCATTTATCTCGTCTTTAGGCATGATGATGATGATGATGATGATGATGATGGGTGGCGACATGATGAGAGTAAGAGGTGACAACGTATCCGGACGAGCCATAGATGAAATGAGGACTTTTGGCGAGGTTGTCTTCACCGACATGACTTCTTTATTTGCAAAATACGCAAGGTACAGTACCGTAAAATAAAGTTAGTCATCAATTAATGCAGTTAGATTATGAGGTAATATAAAATGATGGTTAAATGTGTCATTATTTCAGGTCTTTGGATCTAGACCAATGTCCCCAGCGCATAGCATGCGAACTCGGAACAATTTTCTCCCCAGACCACAACTTAACGGACACTGGAACCGCTAAAGCGTTCACAGAATTCGTAATGGATCAATACATCCCTAAAGGCAAGGTGAAACGGACTCTTAAGCAATTCGAAAAAGCGTTTTGGAGTGGCTCCACCCAAGGAAGCTGTTCAGCGTTCCACTGTCAACCTTCATTCCGCATCTACCAAAATTCTCCCGTGAGTCAAGAGCCTATAAAACGAGGTGTAGCAGAGGGAAATGTCACAAAGTCATCATTTTATTCAACAAAGTTGCAAGGAAGCACAAAGACGGAGCTACATAAGACATCACCAACAGCGCAACAACAACCAGTTCGTAAAGAAAGCTTTGTGAAGTATGTGTATCCCAAATCGAATCCAACTGCCAATCTGAATCTGAATATGCAACAGGAGGTAACAACTGAAAGCTTCAAGCCAAAAACCAAACGCTCCCATATACTCCGATATGGAAACTTGAGTCGGCCCAAAGTTCAGGATAATGAAATCGGATCGTTCACGAGTTATAATGACAAGTATTTTGGGATGTTCGGCACTCCAACGGTGAAATCATGATCAGGCAAGATTCACCTTTGCTAGAGCGTTGAATGAACTCCATTGATTTTTGCATGGGTTTCCGTAATTCTACAGACAAATACATACTTCAGACAAACCTCGACTTGGACAGACTTTGTAATTCTTTGTGTTCAACTTCAGATTTACGGTTTTCTTACTTAGTTTTAGCTTTAGTTCTATCATCGGGCTTGATGTATATGGACCTTACTCCAAGCTTTTGTACTGTACAGACAGACTGACTACTGACAAACTCTACTTGTTACATGACTGACCGACTCATTTTTTTCGTACTTGTTCTTCTGGTTCGAAATCATTTATCTTCTTTCTTCCTTTGTTTACAAGCTTTCCCAGTTTTTTTCCCTTGCAGACATTCTTAACTTTCATTTGGTCTAAACAGTGAATGTTGACAATTCTTTGTTCTGAAATTATCTATGTACCTACTTACTCCCGAGCTCTGACTTACTTACTTTGACTTGCTATATATTACGGATAATCCTCTTTTTTGTATTTAATATTATTTATGTATGTATAACATGTAGTAAGTTATTATCTGATGTTGTTGAGTACAACTTGAACAGGACAAGTGGTAATATCTTAACTTACTTTTGCCAATGATTGTATTTTCTTAAAGTTTCTATTCATGCTACATGATATGCTATTGAGTATCTATCTTTAGACAACGAAAATGTTCCTTTCAGTGAGATTTTTGATGTGAATAAATACACTGATTTTGTTTATGTACATAATGTACTTGTTAATATTTTTCAAAAGAACAAGACGTTACAAATACATGCAAAATGTCGAAATAATGAGTTACACAAATCGTGCAGCATACATACCTAGTTCCTACCAACTTTCATTACTCATCCACCTAAATCAATATAGCTGAAGTTGTTTTTCTTTTCAACATTGACGCATCATCATTTGCAAACAGTCACGACACAATGGATGGGAGGATTTCAGCTACATTTTTAGCATTTTTAATTCTTCAGTTGTTTGGGCTTCAATAGGCGTAATTATGCTAACATTATGCAAAGACTTGGTTGACTGGTTGGTTGTAGAATCAAATGCAATGAATCGGAGATATAAGTAAGTAAATGCATAAACCGTAATCCGTACTTTTTGACTACTCTGTTAGTGTAGGATGCATGGGAAATGTTACATGCATCCAGTTTAAGAAAGGAGAACGTGTTAGTGTTAACTGCAGTGCTGGGTGTATTCAAATGACACGACTATAGATCTAAAAAGTAGAGAATGGCTAGCACAAATGACTGCACATTCATTCCACAATGTAACTTTTACACAAGCATATCAGAACGGGGAGTATTTTTAGTAAGTATGTCTTTGCAATTTTCATTAAAATGCACAAGTACTACGGCAGAAAACTGGACCAAGTTCTCATGCCTAAAAATACGGTATAGTGATACGGGTTTTACTTCTCCTCCTAGCTAGCCAGCATTTTCTGGCTGACAACATCATCATGATGTGATATTCTTCGAATGTTTAACCCATATTCTGCTCATGTACTTTTAGTTGGGTTTTGCAATGAGGCACAGAAACTGAAAATGTTGCACTTGATTGCTTTTTGCAAGCATGTTAAAAAGTCTACGGCTACGGTATTGAACTTTTAGAAACCGGCTACTTTCATTATAAATCTTATGATAGTGATGTATGTATGCAGAATGTACCTCAACTCAACCAACGCAAAAGTTATCATCAACTCATCATCATAATATTACATTAGGTTATGTGTAGATAAAGTATCACTGTATTATTAGCTCTACTTCAATATTTAACACGTACAATAATAGCCGAGTATGAAACTACCACGGCTAAGAATTTCATAATATAATGATAGGGGATAGTAATGATGGTAAACAAATGTTTCAATTCCCTGCAGTCGTGAATGCGTGTTCGCATGCCAAAAAGTATATGTATAGATTATATTATGACACTGTCTGCACTGCCAAGTGGAACCTTCGGAACAATTCCCTTCTTATTTGGGTAGTAATAATGTAAAACATCAGCATGATGAAAAAAACACCAAGTTACCAACAAACTCATTTTTGATTTCACTTCTCCAATATACACCGCACCAGTGTGTGCTCAAAAACTATATACATATATCGTTTTTTGTTTTCATTTCTTATTAAAAATCTCCATTTCATCATGAGTACTGCTCCCAATTTCTCTTCCCACTAGACACTAACTCATTCGTGTAAAGGAACATGATGAGAAGCACATCATCCTCACATGAGAGATGGGGTTGTGCAAAAACGGAGGCACCTAGATCATCATACATAACGTATAATTAGATACGGCCACTGCTATTTGTCCGCATTTCGTGACAACATCATGACAAAAAGTTGGCTTCGGGTTTGGTGAGTTCAATAAATTCCTCTTTTGATATCGCGAGACAACATTTTGGAGTAGAGTCGCAGATAAAAAAAGGACCTGTGTAGTTCACTTGAGACAGGACGGAGGAGCAATAACTCAATATGAGGTGCAAGCAGTGCATTTTTCAAGAAGCCCCAACTTCGTCCCATGGGAATGATGATGTGCCCGTTGAAATTTGCCAAAAGTGTAGTGTCGATGAGAACGGTTGTGGTAAAGTGAAGAGAGCTTTCTTCAACATTGATTTGATTACCACTCCAATTCAGCGATTGATTATGGAGTGCTTCCCAGTCAAAATCGAGTGGTCACAAGTGTTTGGTAGGTATTTGGTGGCAACCAGAGATATTCATCAGGGTGAGCTGATATTTCAAATTGAACCTATTATATCGGGTCCAACGCCATCGTACACGGAGGCAGAATGGCTCTGCATGAGTTGTTACAAGGCTACAAAAAAGAAGACCATGCTCAGATGTCCGGATTGTCAGTGGCCGTTTTGCTCAAGTGAATGTGCTGAAGTATGTGTTTTATGCAAAACGGAAATGTAAATTAATGTGTTCTGGATACGGAACTTGGCAATGGGGCAAAGTGATACAAGCACTATTACTAATTGCAACGGTTTGTTTTACAGGATGCAGTCCATGACGAGTATGAATGTTTAGTGTTGGCAAAAGCAAAAGTTCTTCCAGAGGAAAACTACCAAGAAAACATCACCTTAATGCAACTATTACGATGCCTCCTTTTAAAAACTAAGGATCCGACCGGTTGGCAGCAAATGATGTCAATGGAGTCGCACGTTGAAGGAAGGAGGAATTCATCCAGCGACGTTTGGGAGCGATGGAGAAAGGAGGAAATCAAATTCATCCGGGAAACACTTGGCCTGAAAGAGTTTGATGAGGAGGAAATTAACTTTGTATCCGGTGTTTTGTCAATGAATGCTTTCGGAAGTAATGATATTCATGGGCCCAAGCACAGGTATTTCTAATGATTTTTAAATACTAAAATCACAAAATGTGGGACATAGTTGAAAAATAGGTCAATTTTGTTTGCAAAGACACGGTTCTTACCTGTACTACCTTGGAGCCATGGCTTCTCACGACTGCTCACCTAATGCCGACTATGAAGTGGATGCAAACCAAGATTTCAACTTGAAGGCAAGCGTCGACATCCCCAAAGGAAGTCAGATAACTCTCAGCTACGCTTTGCCGTTTCAAGGCACATTATTAAGACGAGAATACCTCAAAGACTACTTTTTCGATTGTTGTTGCGCCCGTTGCTCAGACTCAACCGAATTTGGTTCGTATTTCTCTGCTTTGAAATGCGCAATGTGTGAAAATGGCCATCTCCTTCCTGAGTACTCTTTGCTCGAGGAGAGTCCATGGAAGTGCTCAGAAACGGCGTGCCAGGGGCAGAAAAAAGTCTCCGAAGTTAGTGCAATTATAAAAGGTTTTGAAACTCTGCGAGAGTCACCACCCTACGTTATTGATAGCAAAAACTGTTTAGTGAACATTGAAAACCTGGAAGAACTAATGGAAAAGGGAAAACCTTTGTTTCATCCCAACCACTTTTGCTTAATGGGCGTAGAGTTCGAGTTGATAAATAAGCTGCAGTACTACTTAGAAATCAAGCAGATACCAATGTCATGGAACGATCGATTGTTACAGTTGACTCGGAAGCATATTGAAATCGGCCAAATGGTATGGCATGGATGGAATGACCGATATGGAAGACTTTTATTCATGCTCCAAGCTGGATTGCTCAACTCCTTGTCGTCAAATTGTCAAAAGGATTCTAGTGTAAAGGGGGAAACTGATACTCAAAGAGTTATAAAGGAAATCATGAGAGTGAGAAATGAAGGCAAGAATATTTTGCTGTCAAAACCCTCAGGAAGTTACGAGCATCAGTTGGGGCTCAAACTTAAATTAATTATGGATAAGGACGCAACTGAAGCGGATCTAATTGAAAGATTGAAAAAACTTTAAACTCAAGTTTATTTAGTCATAGTTTACCCATTTTATGTTTGGTTCGTATTTTCCTAGAGGAACGGAAACATTTGTTCTCAAATTTGCTAGTCAAGCTAATAAATCGATAATTTTATTCTTTAGTCAGATAAACGGCAATCTTTTGCAGTTGTAAGAACCATACCCAATTACCACACACACTTTTTACAGGCTTTTGAACAAACAGCATACATGAATGTTGATATGACATGACGGGTTGACACTTCCACGACATGCTGTCATGCTCAAATAGTAAAACTTGTCTTCTGCAACTACTAGAACATGTTGTATGGAGTCATTAAGCGATGGGGTGGTTATTTTACTGACAGTTGTCATAAATACAGCAAAACATGTCATTTCAGCTCTACCCTTTCCGTATGAAAGAACCACGAAGAGCTGGTCAGGAATTACGAAGACTTCTTGCTTGCTGCACACTGGAATGAGCAAATATTTCAAACGACCAAAACTAAATTATTTTTGCATGTTATTCGTAGGTAGATTGATTTCCATATTACATAGCTGTTGAATCTACAAATTGGGATGAAAAAAAGTAGCAGCTTTGTTGCATCAGAAACTGCCGCACGACACAAAGGACGCAGCCCGGGCTCACAACAAATTAACTCAAATTGTATAGTTTGTGACGAACAAATTCAAATCGTTCACGTGTCTGCACAAAACTACCAGCCTGAAGGTAGCTTCGAACAATGTCCTTGTGTCACAGTGGCAGACGACAGGAAATTTTATGGCAAGAAATTAGTAAGATTTGCAATTAGAAAGGACAGACTGTCCCGCTGTATATCTTTATCATAATGAATGATACATTATTTTTTTGTGAAACTAACTTCATAATCATTGATGCTTTCTTTCCGTTTTCAGTCATGGAACGACAGTATAGTCGTCGAAAATAACAAATCAGCTCGCGTGTTCAGCAGCTCGTTAATTGTATGTTTTCTAGTTTTCTTGCAACCATCAGATTATAAAATATTAATTAGTAACGATAAATGACGAAGCGCTTATAAATTCCCGTAGGTTTCATCAATCGTTCTTTTCCTCTTCTCGTTCTGTCTCCTTTTTCTCATGGTTAACAACTTTTCTGGTCACTTTCTAAGAACGAAAGGGATTATATTGAACTTTTCTTTAGCTCACTGTATCTTTGTCCATGCTGCGTGTGGACTAACAGATGGAATTCTGGTCCGATTTATATTTAGCCGACAAAAACCATCCTTCAACTGCCAAATATTGGTAAAACCATCATCCTGCTGATAGATTATTAACTAGCAACTTGTTGGTAGTTAATCGTTTTGGTGTTTCTGTCCGTCTGTCCATGTGGATGTGTGTGTATGTATGTGTGTGTCTGTCTGTCTGTGGGCACGATAACTTTCGAACGGGTTGACTTTTTCCAATTCTGTTTTCAGTAATCGATAGCTTAGGTCAATAGAATTTTTAAGTTCGAAGATGGGTTATCTGGGTTAACGGGAACAAGGTGAACTGATAAGCTTAATCAATTTGATAAGCGTCACATACAGCTTGTGATATATCAATCGAAAGCTAAGCACTAACTGAAGTCAACCATGGGGTTTATATTTGACCCCGATGTGACCTTTGACCTCAAATAGGGGTAAAGTGCGAAATGCTGAGAAACGTCGGTTTAAACAGTTTTAAGGTCAAATTTCATCTGTCAGTCAAGTTGCTAGTTGTCTACATTCCTGATTGCCAGGTTTATTTATTCCTCTGTATAAATCAACAAACAATTTTAACTTATAATTAACATGGTTGGTGATCCTCAGATTATAGTTTACTCTGGCATTGTTTTACTGTTGGGCCTTGTTTCATGGATGTATCACTTAATGATAATGATCAAATTCACTGATAGACTTGAAGATTTCATGGTAGAGGAAATGTATACTAATGGTGAAGGCTCTGTGTACTGGACCAATTCACAAAACTTTGTATGAAACTATAAAATCTACAAATTTTGACAGTTCCTTAATTATATCAAATAATACTTTGCGTATCAATTCTCAGCATGAATGTTGCGGCATTACTTCCTTTCGAAATTGGAATGGGGTTGCAAAAGCTCCATCGGAAACGGTAAACGTTTATCCGTCCAGTTGCTGTGATAAGGCTACATACGGTAATCGTTGCAAATCTCCACCAACCGTGATAGAAGTTTACAGCAGAGGATGCTTAAAACATGAAGTTAACACATTCATGCTCATAGGATACTTTTCTTTCATTTTGTCGTCTGTTCATTTGCACTTTGAGGTCAGTATTTAAATCAGTTAAAGCAGATAAATGTAAGCCGGAAACTTGAAGATGAAACGTGTAAACCATAATATCTCACGTTGCCCCTTTGTAGATTTTCTCCTTACTTTCAATCGTGAAGGTATATGGTCGTCAAAAATTTGTCTTTAATCACGCGGAATGCTGCCGTCTTCTGCAAGGATCTGAGGTAAATGGCACCGTGAAGCAAACATCAGCAAGTCAGCCACATACCAAAGATCAAGATGTAGAGAAAGATCCAAATGCCAATGTGATGCCTATCGAGAGCGTTGTCAGTATAGAACTGAAGCGTGCCATGACAGTGTAGTATTCATTCATTTAGTTTGAAACAGTAAGTAAAGAAAACTGTTTTCCAACTCTGACATCGACAGCTATGACATTTACTGACGCTCACGCAGGACATGCACGAGACGCATGGCGCTGGTAAAAATCTACGAAAATTTTCTTCGGACATTCTTTTTAAATGCATCTATTGAAATAACATGCATAATAATTTCAACCCATTGACAAAGATATAATGAACTGCTGATTGTGTTGCCTGCCTTATGATTATGACTATACTATTCCATTCAGTCATGTTTGTGTTCATTCATAAAGGGTAAATTAAACTGTTTATGGTAAGAGCTTTGTATGACAGTGATGACCACCATCACGTAAGCAGTTTTCAAACATAAACCTTATACCACCGAATGGTCGAAGCTTGCGTAATATGTATAGCCACATTCGCACCGGTTTACATGCGGGATGAAACCTCAAGGTCAGTGCAATGCACCAATTAGATTTACATAACACTGGACACGGGATGAGATTTTCATGATTGCTCTGCACCTTGCATGTAAGTAAATATGCCCAACACTACAAACCACAAACACAAACGCTTATAATACAACAAATCATCTGCTTTGCTTCATCGAGGTCCTTGTATACATATAAAACTGGTGTACTGTGCGAATTACAACCTTGATTTGAAATCCAGCAAATCCTTGACAGTCAAGAAAAAGTCAAACAAAATACAAAACGCATCTTAGAGTAAAGTATCGTCAGAACAAGTGACCATTTCTTCGACCATTAGTTTTGACAACTAAGAATATTCTTCGAAACGATCACGTTCGTTCGTTTTATTACTGATCTTGAGTATCTCATAATGCCCCAACAAACATATTCCAATTTCCGTTCGCTAAATAAGTCTGACAATGCCAGTAAGTAAACAATATTTAAATAAAAATTCACTTCTCATGCATAGTGAGTACTGATGATTCGATGTTTCATTATTATTACAGATTCAGACCATAAAAATATTACAGGGTTACCGGCCCTTCTTCACAGAATTCAGGAGCTCAACAGAGATCCGGCGTTGGATGATATAATAAAAAGATGCCGAGACATTGTGGAGGGGGAGGAGAAATACGTGGAAGCATCGTGTACTCCTTTGACCACTTTGCAAGCACGCATTATTGAAGAAACTCACAAAGATAGCAATACAGGCCAATATGCGTACATGTTGAGTGGAGCAGTTGGAGGTGTGGACGGCATAAATTTGTTTAATGTTTCACGATGAATGCAAGGATTTATAATGAACCTAACTAACTTTTTCACTATTTAAACGCAATAGGTTGTTTTATCAAACACATTGCTGAAATAGCAAGGGCCAAAAGAATTTTGGAAATCGGCATGTTTACCGGATTCAGTGCAGTGACATTTTCAGAAACATCCAATTGCGTATGTTCTATTTTACTTATGCGTAGAAAATAACGAGTTAGTGAATAATAGTTTTGGCAAGTCCGAGCCACCGAAGTTACGGAAGTGTTTTGTTAACAGGAAGAAATGGTCTGCCTGGAAATCGATCCCAATATGGAGAAATTTGTTCGCTCCCGATTGCAGGGAACGGACGTAGAAAACAAAATCCGTATTATTTTAGGGCCAGCTCAAGAGTCCCTTGCTAAGCTAAAACAGGAAGGAAAAAAGTTTGATTTGATTTACATTGATGCGAACAAAAATGGATATTTGGACTACTACAAAGTAAAATATAAAATGACGGGTTTTTCAATATGGTATAGTAATTTGCATTATGATTTTAAACTTATTGTGCATCGTATTTTGGTTTAGTATATCATGGACAACGGGCTTTTGGAGAAAACAACTGGAGTAATCCTTTGTGACAATATACTGTGGAGCAATACGACAATGGACCAGTCAACTGAAGGAGGAAAGGATTTACATGAATTTGTACAGTTTGTTTTGCAAGATAAACGAGTTGAGCAGGTACGGATCTTTATTGAAATTGCTTAAATCAAAAGGAAATGTACGATAAGTAGTAATTTCATCGCTTGTTTTAATTGATTCATAGATGATCATCCCGATTAGTGATGGAATTTTCATGATTAAATCCAAAAGCAGTGACTAGGGCTAGAGCTTAGCTGGATTGGATAGAAAAAGAAAGAAGTTTCATACTCCAACCATCAACCATCACGATTGATGCTTTTACATAGATAAGATATTTTATATTCTTGACAATGATAATTCACATGAAGTTATTAAGGCTTAGATATAATATATCTCAACCGTGTTGTAGTTATATTAACTGACCCCATTTTTATCTGTTTCAATTGTTGAATTTCTACTTTTTTCCGTATATGTAAGATATTTAACGAACATACTGAATCAACAACAACCAGCTTCATAAACGAAATGCTTGTTTGCTGTGTGTGTGGGTTTTTGGGCATATATTATTGTAATAAAAGTGTATTTTTAGCTTTCAAAGGCTGGACGAAGAATATAATCCTTCTATGTAGCTGGGCATTTCTTTGTAATATTTAATGTCTCTACATTTCCAGCCAAAACCAGAAAAAGGGACATTTTCCATTAGCTAATGGCATCCTGAATTTGGTGATTATATCCATAAGTTGACGATACGCAATGTACCTAACTAAAGAATGGAAAAATACGACAAAGATAGGCAGCTAGCAAGCTGTTTTTCACACCCAACATACACATTCATAATGCACTCATTGTTTGTCCAATTCTTGGAAAAGATAGTTCGATTGGAATGTTCTAAATCCATCCTAGCATAATGGGTTTGTAGTCTCACCTCTAAACCGGGTGTGTAAATCTATAACGGGCTGCCGAAGTAAATGATTAAATGACGAGTTGATATTGAATGTGGTTTCATTGAAATGCATAATTTATAAGTATGTGCATTACGCAACTGTAGATGACTATAGCTATGTATATATGAGCACAAGGCTTCACCGTACTAATATTGGCAGCCACATATAATTTTATTTTCGGTCTATGGCTGTGAAGCAAATTGCTTCAAGCAACTGTTATATAAGAATATTAAATGCGAGCAAACAACTCAAGCGATTACGATGGTTTTTTAAAGTACCGGGTCCACTTTTAAAGAATAAATTGCTAGTAAACTAGTCGAAGTCAAGGAGGAAGCATACCTAAAAAGAATTACTAAATTGCTAGTACTACTTGCCAGGGCTGCTGTACACAACTTTTTAGAGGGGCAATAAGAACGGATTTAAAGTAAAGGATTACAGTTTCAAAATGGCGAATGGACAGTATAGTTTTGGTAAATACTAAAAGTTCCTAAACGAGAGTGTTCGGATCCCAAATTAGTAAAATGTTTATCAATATCTTTAATGTATGTACGTTATTAAAATTCACAGGGCATGCGGTAGAGATAGTCAGCAATATGTTGTTGGATATCCAAAGACTTAACAAGGACGAGAAGCTCGATGGTTTAATATCTAAATGTTGCGACTTAGCAAATGGCCAAATGAGGTACATTGATGAATGTGGCTTTCCAGAGACCGAACTGCAAGCCAAAATTGCAAAGGACACGGAGTCTGACGAGCGTACGGCACTGGGGCTAGTTATGCTTAGTGGGGCTACTGCAGGTTTATTCTTATGAAATTTGATAGCATGAAAATTAGATGAGGACGTCAGCTAGTCAGCTAGTCAGTTTTCTAGAACATTAATTGTCTGATGAAAAATGTGTATGTTTAGGTAACTTTTTAAAAATCACTGCGGAGATGCTTCAAGCTCGAAACATTTTGGAGATTGGAATGTTCACCGGCTATAGCGCAGTGAGCATGGCTGAATCTGCTTTTTGCGTAAGTGAAATGATTAATTTAATTGGAAACGCATTGTAAGCAATTTCTTGCAAATCTTTAAACCTCAAGTTCGTTTACAGGAAGAGCTAGTCACTCTTGATATGAACCCTTACTACGAAACATTTCTAAAGTCACGACTAGCTGGGACAAATTTGGAGAACAAAATACGAATCATGATGGGACCAGCAATGGACTCTCTTGTGCAGTTAAAGGAAGAAGGCAAAAAGTTTGACTTTGTTTTTATTGACGCTGACAAACAAGGCTATCTGAATTACTACAAGGTAATACTTCCACTTCCTAATATGTACATATATTTTTTTCTCTGAAAGTTTGGACTGGAAATTGTTGAAATGCTAAACTTCAACTTGATGTGACATTAGCAAATGAGCCCACCCAACAAATTATACAAAGTTGAGAAATTACACACCTGTATGCAATGAAAAAATCATCTTGAGATTAATTTAATTTTTCAAGTACATCATGGATAACAATTTGCTCGGAGCCAACGGAGCTATAGCATGTGACAACGCTCTGTGGTATGGGAAAACTTTCAACCAAGCGGACGCCTATGGAAAGGCTCTCCATGAGTTTATCGAATTCGTCAAAAAAGATGAGCGTGTTTACCAGGTTGGTACTTTTCACAATGCAAAGTGTGAATGTATTTTTAATGAATATCCTGAGATTATGCATAAATATTAAGGTAAATACATTAGGGTTGATGTGTGGAATTATTCATACATTCATCCAATATGTACCTAAAATTGACATGATTTGTTGACTTCATCATTTTGTTGAACGAACAGATATTATTACCAATCCGGGACGGAATCCTCTTGATCAAGCCTAAAACCAATTTGTGACTTCATATCGCTGGACATTCTGTTGGCAGTAAAAAATGACTTTTTGCCCTATCAATTTCTCAATCCAATATAATTTTGCACTTTTTACTGCCGGTAATTGGCAATAAGCAATAAGCACATGGTTTAAAAATTGTAATCTCTTAGTAAACCGTAAAACGAAGTAGGTACTCGCATACGTAATAAAGAAATAAAATGTCAATCATGTCATATCAAAATTATCAATATCTTAGCAGATCAATTATAAATTTGACATGGGTCCCAACAAATTTGAAGTCAAGCGTTCATTCTCATAAAGCCAACTTGTTTGTAATTTGTGATACATTTACTGTAGTTGAAAAGCTTTCAATGTAATGGATAGCAGCTTCTTTTATGACCACTTGAATTCGGTAAAAAATTGACTTTATCAATAATGAATGAGGTACACATAATATGCATGTAAAATATATTGATAAAATCATCCACATTCTTAACTATGACGGTGATGGTGATGAGTGATGATGACTATTTGCCTGAATATTAAATGCGGTGTGTCTTGCACAATTATATTTATAGCATATGAAATTTGCGACACGTTTAAAGTTGAACTACCATAATATATCAAGACCCATGATTGCATAAACACTCGAACGGTTTCTTGGCCAAAACATTTGCTTACGTCGTCTCAAGAAAGTTACGCCAACCAAACGTATCATTATGATGCATTTTAATCATACGATCCACTTTTAGCCCGGAGCGGAGGTTATTTGGTTTCATATGGGCATTTCATAACATTATAGTCAATTTGATATTCATATCGAGGTTAAATAATCATGAAGCAAGCAATGTACCTGTTCCTGTTGACCATTCAACTTCACTTCACCCATATACAGAAACTGTGATAGTAGCTTCTCGTCAAGGTTAAGGTTTGGCTCATGAGCGACAGACATTTCACAACAAAATTACGAGTTGCTTATGCTAACACAGTCTCAAAGTGACGATTGATTGGCAGCATTTTTTAGGTACAAATGATAACGAAGAATGAAGAAGACACACGGACATTTCTCATTACCAAGTTTACTTTATTCTCATTTGCGAAAATGAAATGTCTACAAGGAACAGTAGGTTCTGTCAACAAGGAACAGTAGGTCCAGCTAAAACCAGCCTCATGGTGTGTAAATACAAGTAAATACAAGCCTTTATCACACCAATCGGTCTTCGTATGAACGTCTTCAGCTTCAGAAAATGACTTCGCATAAAAACATAGAAATGCTGCCCACACGTACAGTTCCAGTACAGCAAAAGTGTTAAATATGTCATATGTATAAAAATGTCGGCAAATGTTACGTTTGTACAGTTGGAATATGTCTGAGGGCTGCACACATGATAAGACACTTTATAGCATATAATGAATATGATAATCTCAAGTTGAAGGCTGACAAGACGATAATGATGATAGGTTTCTCCTAATGGTTAAAACCCCAAACGCCCATGTAGCTCGTTCTCAGTATCCTAACCTCGTTCTGCCACTTGGACTACCGGCTCTCTTTCCCTTCATCTCACCCAAAACCACAAACACCTTCCAAAAATGGCTGGAGCCGTAGGTAAGTTACCAGCTGGAAAAAAATGGGGAATAGTGATACAGCGTTAGTGACCCAGTCATATCTACATGGTTTTGTTTTCTTTTCGATTAGACCCCGCTCTTGAGAAATTGGAAGCAATCCTTAAGGAAACTCTTGCTTCCGTCAGCGATCCAAAAGTGAAGGAAAAGTTGACCAAGGCTCAAGAAGTCGTCAAAACCGCTTCAGTCAGGTCAAAGGGCATTCTTAACAAGTTTGCTCTTGATGGACAAGTTGCTGTCGTGACCGGAGGTGGACAAGGAATTGGCCGCGCCATTGCCCACGGATTGGGAGAAGCTGGATGCAAAGTAGCAGTCGCTGACCTTGAGCTCAGTCGTGCCGAGACTGTCGCCGCTGAACTTCAAGCTAAGGGAATCCAGAGCTTGGCAATCAAGGTCGATGTGTCCAAGAAACCAGAGTGTGAGGATATGGTCAAGAAGGTGCTCTCCACCTTTGGCGATCTCCACATTGGAGTTAACAATGCTGGAATCGTCTTCCATTCCGACTCCGAGGACACTAGTGAAAAGGAATGGAACACGACCATGGGTGTCAACTTGAACGGAGTATTTTACTGCTCACAAGCTGAAGCCAAGCACATGTTGAAGAAGGGATATGGAAGGATTATCAACACTGCTTCCATGTCTGCCACCATTGTCAACCATCCACAAAGACAAGTTGCTTACAACACCTCAAAGGCTGGGGTTGTTCACATGTCCAAGACCTTAGGAACGGAATGGTGCGATCGTGGAGTTACCGTTAACTGCATTTCCCCGTAAGTTTCATCCATTACGAACTGTACAATACAATGCACTGCATTATGCTTACTTATCATTTTACATTTTATCTCTCTAGTGGATACGCCGACACCGAATTGAACAGAAGTGAGTCACTCTTGGCAGTTAGAACCCAATGGCTCAATGAGACCCCAATGCATAAACTTGCTGATGTTGATGATTTGGTTGGAGGTGTTTTGTACCTGACCTCCGCACTCGCTAATTTCACTACTGGCCTTGATTTGATCATGGACGGTGGTTTCACTTGCTGGTAAAAGTAAAAGGTGTTCACAAAAAAAGTATAATAAATAAAACAGATATTTTAACAAGTAATTTTCCACCATGTTTAAGTGTCTTGATTCGTTAATGCATTATTAATCGCCAAGCTCGTTAATACTTGGTACATTGATATGTTTCATCATATGCGACAGAATGAATCTAAGAAGTAATATTGCATATAAGTCATGAACACAGTTTCAAACGTATCAACAGCTAGTATATGTTATAACAAGCATTATATACATGATTATAATCGTAGATGTCCATAATACGTTCGACAGTTTCGCTTTCACTTAAAACCCAAAGACATTTTGTTCGAATACATACAAAAAGACTAAAGACAAAGACAGTAGTAGTTCAGTTTGAAACTGCAACATGGTACTCCAGTACCGGTTTTGGATGACCGCCAATCCAGAATATATGCAGTTATAGGAGTTCTAGTGTAATTCCTTCGAGAGTGAATTTCAGTGTATGAATGAAGAAGAGCCATTATCAAAACCCTACTTGCGTAAGATGTTTTATGTTCCATCCATAAATGGCTAGCTAAATGTATAGGCCATTTGCTTGCATCATTTTACACCTATTATGACCTATGTTGAAGATACGAACAGACTGATCTGCAAATTCCTCATCCTTATTAATGCTTTCCATAGATAATCACGGAAACCCTGCTTATACCGATGAGAGTAAATAACTTAAATAGAGAAAGGTTATAGGGAAATCAACGGTGCCTCGAAAGTTGAGTTGTGTAGACAAATTTCTATTTTACTAGCTGTTCCATATACTTGACATTAGGTCATCCAATATACCACCGTTTGCGATGGATCATGTTTTTAAACACACAGTACAACAATTTTTTAAATATTTAAAATATTAGCTAGTACCTGCAAGCATTGCCACAGCCAATGACTGACCCTGACCTGACCCTAACTTACACCAGCAGGTATGGCTAAACAGGACCTTCAGATGTCAGGTAGAGATTAAAATCATAGTTCTTACATTGCCCCTCCTCTCCGCTACACAATTAGGAACTCGTCTTTGTGAAAATTGACAATGCTTTTTCAATAAATTCTCAGTTCTGACGTGACCTTTTACCTGGTGACTTGAGGAAATGGTCTGTCTCTCAGGGCTGTGAATGATTTTCGAAATCTTTTCAGCTCTTCGTTTCTTTTATGTATTATGCAAAAATAGAAAAACATCATAAGACGACCCATTTGTCATAATATTTATTATAAATACTTAAAAACTATTAGGAAACTATTAGGATGCATACAAAAATTAACTTGATTGTTGACTTTCTGATTTATCATAGAAAACTCCAGAGCAGCCTCCATGATGAAGCAGACCGGAGGAAATTTATATAGTCCAAAGGTTTTCTTTCCGGAAATGCTGTCTGTCGCTTTTTTCATACACTGGGATCGCACAATTTAAACATTTATGAGTATCTCCACCGCTTCACCTTTCAAGTAAAACTGAACTTTCACCACAAAAGCATCGTTTTCTGAGGTACACAAAGGATGCACGCTAACACACTCCGAGCCCCAAAAAAGTATCGATTGATTGGCGATTTTTCAGCATTGTACAAATCAAAGAGAGACTGGAACTTCCAGTCTGGAAGCTTGCAGTACAGTTTATACAAATGATTACGAATAATGAAAAAGGACAGAGCGTTTCCATTACTGAAGTTTACTTTATTCTCAATCTCATTTGTAAAAATGAAATGTCTACAAAGAACAGTGACAGTGAGTTTTGTTTGGATTCAGCTAAAGAGCCTTCTGTTGTGTAAACACAAATTCCATTACAGCAATCCGTCTATGCGTGAACATGAACTTTGCATAAAAATATAGAAATGCTACTACCCACGCAGTTCCAGCACAGCAGCAGCATTAAACATATTACATAATGTATAAAAATGTCGGCAATGTTTCGTGTTTGTTTGCACAGTTGCGTTAGAGCTGAGAGTTTCACAATTGATAAGACAGGCTATAGCTGATAGCACATAATGAATGTAGTAATCTTAAGCTGAAGGCTAACAAGTAACAAGACGTGTTGGCTGACGATGATCATGATGATTATAGGTTTCTCCTAATGGTTAAAACCCCAAACGCCCATGTAGCTCGTTCTCAGTATCCTTACCTCGTCCTTGCCACTTGGACTACTAAACCGACTCTCTTCCAGTTCATCTCACCCGAAACCACAAACATTTACCAGAAATGGCTTCTACCGTAGGTAAGCTACTTGCAAGCAAAATCGTTTAGAAGATGACAAAACATGGGGAAACGTGATACAGTTGAGAATTCTTTAGAACTATACACGGAATTCCTATGGAAAGGCACTGCTAAAGATTCATCTATGGTGGCCGACAAATAACTAAACGGTATTGTTTTATTAGACCCCGCTCTTGAGCAGTTGGAAGCAATCATCAAGGAAGCTCTTGCCTCCACCAGCGATCCAAAAGTGAAGGAAAAGTTGACCAAGGCTCAAGAAGTCGTCAACACAGGTTTAGTCAGATCAAAAGGTATTCTCAATAAGTTTGCTCTCGATGGACAAGTTGCTGTCGTGACTGGAGGTGGTCAAGGAATTGGGCGCACCCTTGCCCACGGTTTGGGAGAAGCTGGATGCAAAGTAGCAGTCGCTGACCTTGAGTTCGACCGTGCCGAGACTGTCGCCGCTGAACTTCAAGCTAAAGGTATCCAGAGTTTGGCAATCAAGGTCGATGTGTCCAAGAAACAAGAGTGCGAGGACATGATCCAGAAGGTGCTCTCTGCTTTTGGTGATCTCCACATTGGAGTTAACAATGCTGGAATTGTCATGCTTTCCAACTCTGAGGAAACCAGCGAGAGGGAATGGACCAAGACCATGGATGTCAACTTGAACGGAGTGTTTTACTGCTGCCAAGCTGAAGCTAAGCACATGTTGAAGAAGGGGTATGGAAGGATTATCAACACTGCTTCCATGTCTGCCACCATTGTTAACCATCCACAAAGGCAAGTTGCTTACAATGCATCAAAGGCTGCAGTTGTTCACATGACCAAGACCTTAGGAACGGAATGGTGCGATCGCGGAGTTACAGTCAACTGCATTTCCCCGTAAGTTTCATCTATTATGACATTTGCATTCCATGAATGGCAATGGTACCTGGCATTCAACCGGATCATACTTATAATAAAATTTCTATTTTCAATAACTCTAGTGGATACGTCGACACTGAATTGACCAGGACTGAGGCACTTTCAGCTCTCAGAACCCAATGGATTAATGAGAGTCCAATGAAGAGACTCGCCGATGTTGATGATTTGGTTGGAGGTGTTTTGTACCTGACTTCTGGACTCTCTAATTTCACTACTGGCTTAAATTTGATCATGGATGGTGGCTTCTCTTGCTGGTAAAAGTAAAACGTGTTCACAAAAAATGTATAAAATAAAGCGGATATTTTAGCAAGTAACTTTCCACTTCTATTTAAATTGCATTCATTCATAAATGCATTATAATCTCCACCTCACACAAACAAAATATACTTTGCCAAGCATAAAAGTCATATTGACCGTGCAGACATTTTCTAACATTGTAGACTCTATACATATGCAAAATTGCATATTTTACTCAGTGATTACAATCAACGACTAATGCATAACAGGATAGGTTCCAATTCATCCGCGACCAGTGCGTAACTCAACTTGAAAGCGACTTCACACTTTACTGGTTAGTTGAAAGAAAACTTTATGGGTTGATAATGCAAAATTACATGGACAATTACTAGCTCTTAGTTTTAAGCCTATTTCAAGCATTATCCATTCACGCTGTTATCTGAATCCCAGATATAAATTGCAGCAGCAGTTCTAATGCAAGTGTTTGACAGTGCACCATACACCTCTATGCATTCTGACATGAATGAGAAAGCCCCATTACAAAAATGCACAAATGTTTTATATGGTATAAAAACCGACAAAATGTTTGAATAATTTTATACTTGTGATTAAGGGATTCAGATTAATCTATCCAGGCATGTTTACAACTTTCCAGAGATAATCGCTCAAACCTTGCTTATGCCTACGTCATACGTGGGTAAATAACTGCAGTAGATAATAATCTTCAAAATTATAATGATTGATGCTCCAAAAGTTTAATTGTGTAGGTAAATACATTTTTATTCTACTTTCCAAAGTCCACATTTAGTCTCATGAATCGCCTTTCGAGGAGGATAATGCTAGATTTTGATCTACTTTGTATTTTGCTAACTCTTGTTCAATGTAAGTGTCAATGTCATCCAATGGCTTGTAAAAAACATGTACCGTCTGCGATCCTAAAAAACACATAAACTCTTTTATCACTGAAACATCATCTGAATAATTTTTCATAAAAATTTATACAACCAGCAGTACCTGCAAACATGGTGAGCATCGATAGAGCCGCGAATCTTAAGTAGCGACCCCAACTTACTCCAGCAGGCATGATTAATCCGAACTTTGAGGATTTAAACGAAGATTCAAACTGACAAAAAGATATCCTCTTCAATACGATACGTCCTGTGTTGACCTTTTAACTAGTGACTAGAGGAAATACTCTGGGCGTTGTGAATGATTTTCGCAATTTCTTCAGCTCTTCGTTTCTTGTATGTATTATCTGAAAATAGAAAACATGACATGACACAGCTACACTACTTAGCATCCTATCAAATACCTTAACAAAGGAATTATTAATTATTATGGCCTTACAGAAATTAACTTGATTGTTGACTTTCCAATTAATCATAGAAAACTCCAAAGCAGCCCCCAAGAGGAAGAAGGCCGGAAGAAATCGATAGAGCCCCAAGGTTTTCTTTCCGGGAACGCTGTCCAGCACTCTTTTTATAAACTGGGATCGCATAATTTAAACATTTATCTTACGACTATCTTACCTTCACCACTGAACCTTTCTTCAAGTAAAAACTAAACTTTCACCACAAAAGCTTGTTTTCACCATTTTCTACGCAATACAGATACACAGCAGATACTTGCACATGTTTTTAATCAACATCGAAGTATGTATTTGAAAATCATCTGGTATGAGATTGCTATCCCTAAACATAAGACTGGGAATGAGCATAAAGTATTTTCAGCGGGAGAAAGGCCGATGATTCAAAAATTACATGGATTTGTCCAGGAACTCACTGCACAATACTGCATCACATTTGGATCTATTAGTATTTACGTGGTATTTATACACATAAAATGTTATGCATAAAGTTTGGGACATGCGAACAGATACGGTAAATAAAGAATGTTGATCATCCAGGCAAAAGTGCGACATTGGATTTGGGCTATTCTACTGTACTTTTACTACTCGGTATCTGTATTGTATATATTCATACTTTAACAACATTTATATACCATAATCCATTGATATTGAGTCCATTTGAAGCACGACGACCACACGCGAGTTGTGAAAAGTACCGAAGAAGAATACTACGTGCAATAAGACTGATATTTGTGTTTTGGTGTAACATTTGGGATAGAATGTGATGTGCGAAGTGTGGAAGCAATTGCGATTTCCAGCACCAGCAGTAGCCAGAGATCAGGCCGTGAATAAAAGGAGATCATTATATTAAAATTAGGGTGAAGATCATATGTATGGTCGTCATCTCATTATCATTATTATTAGCTGTGGAGGACCGAAGGAGCTCTAATTACTTGATGAGAAAGTAGTGGACTTTTATGGTGGACGGGATCGGGTGTGCCCAAGGAAATTGTTTTGGAGTGAATGAATGGATTGAAAATATTTTTAGACAGTTGTTTGTTGAACTGAAAATAGTGGAGGAGGATGTCACTCTCTAAGCCAATTATGACAAGTTTAGCCACCTCAAGTGGAGGTGGAGGTGGAAGTGGCTCTCAGAATAATAAGCAACTAGTTTATATTGCTGCGGCAGCGGTTGCAACTGTTGCAACGGTTACTGCGGGCTACATTATATACAATAGACTTCGTTCCTCGGATTCAGATAAGGATGGAAAGAAAGATGAGGCGGAGGATAGAGCGGTCAAGCAGAATGATAAGAAAGTGGATGGTCCACCATATCAGTCCCTGAAGGAGGCAGGGAATCAAATGTTTAAAGCCGGTGATTATAATCAAGCCCTGGAAAACTATACGAAGGCCATAGAGCTGCTGGAGAAGGATGAAGGGGTTACTGGAGATACGAAGGCTCAGACTTTGTCTATGTTATTCCAAAATAGAGCTGCCGTCTTTGAAAAACTAGTAATTTCAAAATTTTTACATGAAAATAAACTTGCTAGTTCAATATCTACTGTTGGCCTGTGATTTTATGTTTTTTTTTGTATGTTTACAGCAAAATTGGCCAATGGTAATAAGGGAGTGTGGAAATGCACTGACCTTGAATCCACAATACGTCAAAGCTCTCCATAGACGATCGAAAGCTTATAAAACAACGGGTTTCTTGGATGAAGCTTTGGAAGACATAACAGCGGTCTGCATTTTGGAGAACTTTTCTAGCAATGGTTCTGTAACATTAGCTGATGAAACACTAAAACTAATAGGTAATTTTGTGAAGAATTTTCGATTATTTTACTTACTTAACTTTTAAAAAATTAGATGATATACCGAACCATGAAACTTTTCTGTATTGACAGGAACGCGTGAAGCAACTAAACTTGTCGAAACAAAGCCACCTGTCGCACCGTCAGTTCACACGGTTAATTCGTTCCTGCGCTCCTTCTACAACGATCCTATAACGAAATTATGGAGGCAAAAGAAAATTGAAACAAATGGCACTACGGGTTCAGGAGATGATGAGCTAACGCCGTTCCAAAGAGCAGTGGAACACCTCCGAGACCACGACTATGACAAAATTCTACCTTTATGCTCTGCAGAGCTTGAAAAATCTGCTGACAACGTTGATGCAAGACTGTTAAGAGCTACCTTTAGACATCTCTGCGCTTACAAAAAGGAAACACTTGAAGACCTCGATGGTGTAGTAAATTCTAGTAGTGCCAGTAAAGAATACAAATCGGCTGCGTTAATCAAGAAAGCATCTTATATGTCACTCTTGGCAGAGAATGACGTGCAATTTGAAGAATATTTTCAGAAAGCTGAGGAAGTGTGGCCGGAAAATGTAGATTTGTGGCATCATCGTGGACAGGTACGTTAAAGTGTTTTTAATTGGCTATTTTGACGTTCAATATTTCGTCTCAATTGCTATTATGGATTAATTTTTTTTATTGAAAGGTTTATTTGACTCGCGGAATGATCAACGAAGCACAGGAAGCGCTTACTCGAGCGGCAGCACTAGAACCTGATTTTGGTTTAGGCGTTGCTACAAAATGGTACATGACTTTTAGGATGTCTCTACTCCAAGGTGATTTTGAGGCACAAAAGACAAGCATGACTGAGTTTGAAAAAATTGCGAAACGTTTTCTAGATGATCCAGATGTTGTAAACTTGCATGGGCAGGTACGTAAACAAAATTTTAAGATTCTGCTATTTCATTAGTAGATTAATAGGCTATTAATAATAGCTAATAGTCTTTTCTAATCTGTATTGGGTGCCTTTTTATAAAGTTGCTACTAGAGCAAGGGCTATTTGCTGAAAGTGACATGAATTTCAACAGAGTTTTGGAACTAGACCCAACAAATGCAACAGTTTATGTTCATAAAGCCATGTCAGTATATCAGAAAACGAATGACCAAGCTAAATGCTTACAGATGCTTCGCGATGCCTTAAAGATTGACGATAGAAATGAATTCATATATGAAACAATAGGAACTTTGGAATTGCAATCGTAAGTAATGAATGAATTCTCCAATTGACTATGAAAATTTAAAAAAAAACTTAAACGATCTAGTCCGTGAATTATGAATTTTTTGTTATTACTTGCAGAGGAAACTTACCATCAGCAATAGAAGCTATCGACAAAGCTTTAGAACTAGCCAAATCCTTCCAAGAGGTGGTTATTTTGACAAGCCTACGTAAAGCAGCTCAAGTTCAACTAAAGTTAAAGTCGCAAATGGGGTTAGAGATTCCAAAACACATAGTAGGTCCTGGTGGAACGATGAATGCGTGGCAGTAGATTACATAAGAGCAACCAATTCATTAAAACTATAGAACTAAAAGGTTATCGTTGCTATTTAAAAGCTAATTATTTATTGTGGTGATTTTTAGCCAACATCAGTGACCTAACAATACTTTGATAACGCTTATAATGTTGTTATTACATCGTCGCATACATAGTAAAATGATGTGTGAATGTTTGTCAAATGTTAATGCAACTTGTTCATTGGGATTTAACCCAGAGTTATCAATTTATCAATATATCACTACATAATGAAAAACAGCACGAAATTGTAGTTGTAATGTAATGTAGTTTGTATTGTTCCAAGTTTTGTTTATTTAATGCGTCTTATGTTGGTACATAGTTCAATTATCGACTATTTAGAGCATCTCTTTACTTGTGATAGCAATATTGTACGTTATAGGTCTAGGTAGTCTAGTCGTTACCTTCTATTAAAATCTTTACCTACAACCTATATAATCACGTGCGTACTTTCATGATTTATTGTCAATATATTTTGGGGCTACTAGCTACTACTCCTTCATTTTTGAACTATTTATATGAAGAATAAGTATAAAAAGTATATCCGTTTTTAATCTATATGTGCTATACACGAATTTCTGCGATAAACTTGGCAATATTGGACTGTACACTGTATGCTATAAAAACTACATTCAGTACAAATCACAGGATCTGTATTGTAAAGCTATAGTACACCAAAATCGTTAGCCAAAAATGATTACGGCCTTCAAGATTCTTAGAAAGTATGATCATCTCTAGCAGTAGTACTTATCGACTTCTTCCATAAGTTGAGGGAATGTCGTTTCATTAACATCAATGAATCTTTTCTTTTGTCGACTGAAGTAATATATATCGCCCGTGTAAATATCAAACCAAAGAGCGTGAAT